>LQRL01139152.1:3811-14051 GCA_001703475.1 Hydroides elegans | reverse complement strand
GCTCTGGTGCATCATTGGATGGATGTATGGATTTGTTTGGGCTTTACCCCCTGCACTAGGCTGGTCAAACTACGGATTCGAGGGTCCAGGTAACTACTTAGATTACAGATTCTGATTTATTCATTCAATATTAGGTTACCAGCATCAATGTATTTGGATTTATTCGAAATTGTTTGTTGATATTTAATTTAATAACTTAGTTATAAATCAAATAAGATTCTTAATATTAATTAAGGATATACCTTTGTGTTTCCTTTATGTGAAGTTGCATAATTGTTCTTAATGTATTTACTTGTGTTTCCAGGAACTTGGTGTTCAGTTGTATGGTTCAGCGATGAATGGGCTACTTTGAGTTATGCCTCTGCCCTCATGGTTTTCTGTTATATTGCACCTCTTGGCACTATGTTGACAATGTATGGTATTATCAGCTGCAAAATGGCTTCCTCAACAAAAACTAGCAGGAGTAGTTTTGTACGACGAATGAGATTCAAACGGTATTTACACTTGACAAAAATGAATTCTTAATGTGAATAGATATATTAATGTAAATGCAATATCAAATATCAATTATTTACCAAATCGTTATATGGGGTTAGCCTTTTCAAATATATATATAGTTCTAATGTTTTCATATTTGTTTCGTACATTTTCAGACAAAGTAAAGTCCTTAAGATGTCTGTTGCTATTAATATAGCATTTATCATTGCATGGACACCATATTCAATAGTAGCCATTATTCAAATGGCTGGATACAAAGGGACAGTAAACTACTGGGTACATGGGTGTTTAACACTCATTGCGAAATCGTCCGCTTGCTTCACGCCTATATTATATGCCCTGATGAGCGGTGATTTTCGAACTCAACTCAAAAAGGTATGTACTAATTGTGTGTTTCTCAGGTATTTGTGAAATAAGAAAATTTATTTATTTTTTTCATGTTGTCTTCTTAAGTCAGAAATACAAAGTCTCCATTTTGTTTTTATCTGTGCTAT
Organism: Hydroides elegans; assembly: GCA_001703475.1. NCBI lineage: Eukaryota > Metazoa > Annelida > Polychaeta > Sabellida > Serpulidae > Hydroides > Hydroides elegans. Next base: position 13,059 of record LQRL01139152.1, on the reverse strand, counting down.
ATTTGTTGTGAAATAATACACCAATTGTAATAGGAATCATTATATCGATTGCTTTCAATTTAAGCGGATTTAAGACCCAATTGAATAACCTGGTATTAATTAAGATAAGCAGAATAATTTCTCAAAGTTTACTTCTTTATTCACAGACTTGACTGTTGTATTTAAAAATTAAGTCTTAAGTTGAAAATGATATTCTTTCAGAAATGGAATGAAACGGGAAAGGAAAGGGAAGAAAACATTGTTTTACGCAACTAATTGCATCCGAATGTGCCTTGATTGTAGTTGCCCATTTGCAAATGATTAAATGGCATTTTATGTGCAGTATCAATATCAACATTGTTTCTTAGTGTATATTCAAGTATCAACAATTTGGTTCTAAATCATAACAAATCAACGAGTAGTTATTAAAAAGTGATTTTCTATTGTTGGTTATATAAGCCAATGTTAATATAGAAGACAGGATTAATCAAAACGTTTGTATACGATATAATAGCCTTTTATCGAGTTTGATGTTGTAAAATTATCAGTATATATGTATTATCTTAGATATTAATTATATGACATATCTATAAAGTTTTGTATTGCAATATTTTATTTGCTTTAAAGACATTTAAGTTGTAAATATTACAAAGCACCAAAACGCATTATCCATGTTTATATTATGAAAGGCACAGAAACAATACAAATGAATGCATGCATAGAAAGGGAGGGTGAAGATGTTTTACCAAACCTACAGATAAATATAATAACCTTCTTTATGCTATAGATATGTAAAAAAAATCTACTAAATCGAATCCTCTTCAGTTGATCCACATTTTAAGGTTATAGTTTTGAATATATGATGGTTATGGGAGATTATATTTTTAAAATGTAATAAATTGCGATATAGATATGTTATATTTGAACAATATTTTGTATGTTGTATTTTAAATTTAGTTCGAAAAATAAATTCACAGAATTCATCAGTTGTTTGATAAAATTAAAGTCCGCTACAACATCTTTTAAACGTGTTATATAAGGTAATGCAAGCAACCCGATTTTCTTATACAACATATACATGAAAATTACTGCACTTTAATTGTTGAACCAATACTTAAACAACTAAGTAACACTGATTTATATCGTGGCTATAAAAACTATTCAATCTAAACTATACAGATATATTTCTATTGCTCTCTTGCTTGTGATTACATCCAAAATAAACAAAAACACATGGAAGACCAAATGTATGCGTGTTAGCCTAGGCAACCCAATGCCAAGGGAAAATACACCTCTTATAATTATGTTATTTTCCTTACTAGATAGCAAATGAGAGCAGAGGATGATAATGCAAATATAACAATGAATTCCAGGAATTAACCGGTAATTACACAAGAACGATTTCTAGTTCTCGCATGTAATTAAATCCGCATTTCACAGAAAGGAAATGGGAGACATAATACACAACAACTCTTCTATGGTTTCCAAGTCACATCTTAATTTACACGTGATAGCCGAAGATTGCCAATGTCAAGGGAAATAGACCTATCTTATATAATGGGAGACTAAATCACTAATTAAATCTCCGAGGGTTTGTAGAACAGGTCATGACAAATAGTCAAAACGCAGTAGACACGTGATATCCTACTAATGTCAATGTCGATGAAAAGTAAGCCTACATAATGAGTCATCTCAATACCTGACTTTATTCATATGAATGTGATTGTTTATGCTCTGCTGTAATCAATGAACTTAAACATACCTTTTAGATACTGCTTATGCTTCCGTCAATTATCATCAGCAAAATGTAGAGCAGCTAGTCTTATTCCTTTTACTCACATGTAATCTTATAATAATCTTAAGAGGCCGTTTACTAGGACTGTCTTTTAAAACAAATGATATGTTCAATGTATCAGGTAATTTCATACCATTTTCGAGCCAGCAATTATGTTTGCATATCAAATGATAATGTAGTTCATATAATTCCCTCGTTTACTTATTGGATTCAACCAGCATGGTTGGTTTGTATATCAATTCATGTTTTATCCCCATTTACTATCCAGCAAAGTCAATATTAAAGTCTTTATATCGAACCATATTAGTTATAGAGGGATTTTAAGTTGGTGCCAATGAATTGATTAAAAAAACAAATATGACATAAATTAAACATTATTTTTCAAACGATTAGAGCATATATGTAATTATATTTTACATTAATGGTTAATATTTGCTATATGTATCTACCTATATGTAAATCAAATTGAGGAGTGTATGTTTATAACGTTAAAAATTTATGTATCTGAAAAAAAAACAATAACCAGCAAAGTAAACAATGAATGTATCGAGTATATTTCTAACTTTATCCTTAAAAATATGAATTGAATGAGTATATATTTAGAATAGTGTTTAGATACGCAACTAAGACATGTATGGTATGTAAAATTTAGAATAAAAGCTAATGCAATACAAAATAATTTTGATTTTGTTTCTTTCTAATCGTATTACAATTGATTTAGATATTCAAATAGACCGGACATATATTTAAAAGCATTGCAAATGAATATTACAAATACATATAAAGATGTTCTATCAACTTGTAGTATTTCTTTAATTAAAGACCAAACCATTTTATAGTTTTGCCATTAAAAGTTCATATCTTACTTTTTCTTTTAGTTGCAATCACTAGAATTATATATTTAATATCTACCAGTACACTAATTCAAAACAATTGAATATAATATTTATTTTATTTACTTTATGTTATTTGTTTCTATCGCTAGTTTTAAATATTCATAATCTACCTAGACAGCGCATAACTGTTGAATATAACTAATACATATATAATGATAATCTATTTATTGAATTATATTGGCACTTAAGTTTTATCGTAAACATAAAGATATAACCAGTATGATGTCAAACAATTGTTCAGACAAGATAGATAATTGATATTGCTATTGATATTGCCGTTGATATCGCAATTATATTACTGTATCTTACTTACAAAATCAACGAGATCCGGTATTTTATGGTAATACTGCATTTGTGGGCGGAAATCCGTTTTTGCTCGACTTGTCATTATTCTAGATTGGTGGCAAAGTAATTGAGAATGTGATGATCAATTACCCTTTCATGGCATCTACCGGTCAAGTCCTAACAAACACGTGAATGCTTACGTATGTCAGTGTCAAGTTATATTTATTCAAATGGGAAGTTGAAGAACACGCTACATACCGTTGCATAGCAACGGCCATATAATCTAGATGTGTTCTATTTCATTAGTTCCATTGGTCATAATCGAGCCCACATATGTTCATTAAAAGCAAATATACATTCTATCGGGAAAATTAACTCGATACTATATCTGATCCATATGTTTTACAACAACGTGAACAAAATAAATGTGTATTTAACAATAACAAGCAGTCGTAGACGGCAAAGCCCCCAACCTCCCACCCTCATTTTCTGTTCCGTTCCCTTCCCCTTTTTTCGATTCCCATGTTCATATCCCTATATTTCTTAATCTCCTTCCATTTTTTTTTCTCATTATCATTGGTTGATTTTTCATTGATTCTTTTTACTATTCATTTTGGCTATAAAAAAACCCTGATTTTTATTTATGACATTCTTTTAATGCATATGTCTTAAGAAGAACATCTTAATCTTTATACAAATCACAAATCACAAATACATTAAGTTTATGCAAGATGCATACTAATTTGAATGGTATATATTTTCTGTCCATTTATTGGTAAAAAAAGTTATGATAAACTGTCTCGAATTAACACAAAATATATGATTTTCGCAACAGTATCGTGACGCAATAATTCCATTGTTATGCTACTTCAATTATGGAATAATTGCGTCACAAGCAAAATGTTCCTAGTCATTGTTGCGAACCGTAATTGTTACACCTTGATTGTTTGCGTCATATTTCCTCAAAAAAGTTGAAAATTTCGAACTTTAAAACAGATTTCTAGACTTATCATTCATCTGATCAAAATATAAAAGGGTCGGGCATCTACCTCATTACTTTTCACAAATTTCATTCCCGCTGATGTTATAGCTATATATTACCGTTTTTGTGCTAGGGCTTGACGAAACTTTTTTTGGTCGATTTAGGGGTCTGAAAAATCAACCCGTTTTAATAGCCCCCTCCGGGGCCCCTAGGCCCCGGTTGGGGGCTAAAAACACACCACTTAAATTACACTAATGTACCGCGAATTCCCAAACGAGGAATACGTTCATTATTCATCACCAAAATATTGACCGCATGTTAGCAATTTTGTATACAATGATAAGTTTATAATTATGTGTTATATATTATAAACTATTATAACCCAACCATGCATTTTCTGTTTGGATAACAAAGTTGTCGAATCAACATAGAGAAAAAAATTAAGTTAAATTAAGATATGATTCTGTTGTTAATTCGTTTTTGTGACTCATTGCAATATTTTTTTACTATCATGAACTAATTATAGTTATTCGTTGATGGAAGATGATTGTTCCAATGGTCTTCATAGTTCATGTTATTGCTTGGCTTAAATGGGGCAAAACTGTTGGTGTACTCTCTCTCGCTCTCTCTCTCTCTCTCTCTCTCTCTCTCTCTCTCTGTACTCAAACATTTCAGGTATTTGTTTTTTTTTTTCAGGAGCACTCATGGTTCATCTTTTCAAACACTCAAAAACCTTTTTTTAGTTTCGATGTAAGGAATTAATATATAAGCTCAGATTTCCTGGTGTGAAAAACGTTTATGACGGACGACTGTTAGGGTGCCTCTTATATTGCGTTCACCACTTTTCCATACAACCATTTGGTCACAGCGGAAGGCTCGTTTCCTGATTATGTCATCACTAAATGTTAATAAATCCTAAAATGCACATCCATGGACAGGTAACGCATATGTGCTTAAAATGCCCCGTTTGCATTTCAATGACCACAGCGCAGGTCTCAGTGACATTAAAGGGATATCGATGGAGGGAAATTTTCTCACGGTCGCAGCGGGAGAAGGTTTTGACCAGAGGAGGCTTGGTTAGTATGAATGCTTATCTAAGTGAGTTAAACATTGAATTATAGTTTTAAAATTATATGATGAGAAACAAAAAAGGTTTACCTAATCAATGATAAGTTTATAATTTCAATATCTTCAAAACACTTCGAGTTCTGCCGAGTTAGATAACGCCATTATTCAACAAAAATGCACATGAGTACTTAGCTCAAAACGGAGGAGCTATGATATTGGTATTTTGTTATGCAACCATAACTGGTAAAAATGGCTTATTAATCATTTGATTAAGTTGATATATAACTACACTCAGAAGGAAAATATAGCTGACAGCTATTACAGCGTTTAATAGTGGAACCATTAATAACAAAATATTTGTGACTAATAATCATTTTGATATGCTGATATTCGCTGCGAACAGACCAGGATATATGGACGTTTTTTGACAGTGCAACGCTTCAGGATAAGAGTCTAAATACACAGTTAGAACTATATGTTATTCACATTAAAAGTATTTTTATCGAGAACATCGAGTTGTTTTCGCAACGGTATTTCAATGAATTGCAGATACACTATTTCTAAATACTTATTAACAAATTCCTAGATCATATAGTTGCAATGTTCATTAATGATGCGTGAACCAATGTATCATTTTTAAATATCTCCGAAAAATATGCAATGTTTTTTTTTCAATATTTGCTGGTCAGCAGAAGAAGTGATCTTAGGTTCATTAGACGTTTTGATTTTGTTGGTTTTACCTTTTTTATCGACCTAACCTATAACAAGTGTGATTCGATTTGGTTATTTACTGCATTTTGATATTGCACATCACACAGTCATCGCTATGCAGCGTGATCAAGCTGTTAATCAACAGATTCAGTTTTTTTACATATGAATAAAATCCATCTGAAATGGTGTATACACCTGACGGTTTCAGTTTATTTTGAATAGTCATATTATTAAACACGTGTGCCTCATGATAGTTATGTATCAGCTGTTTTACTTAAATATACACATTTTGTCTCATAAGCACAGAAACAAAATGACGTCGAATCCTACATTGGATTCTAGCATTAATAGTAAAATCGTCTGCATTCGTAGCAGCTATTTTATACGTAATAAGAAGCAGTGATTATAAAAAGCAATAAGAATGTGTGTTTAATCTTAAATTCTAAATATGCATAGTATTGGGAATGAAAAATTGCCAACAGTACAATATTAACAATTCGATCTTGTAATCTGTATAAATGAATCCTGCTCTTTCTAAACTTGTATTTAATCAAAAGCAATCCAGTTGATTGCAACTTGGTTTAAAGCTTGATAATGCCAGCAAATCGTTACCAGCAAGACTATATACGTTTCATTGTTTCATTTCCAATCTGAAAGTTCTATAAAAATTTATATTCCCATGTCTCAGTCCTTATTCCCTAAAAATAAAATTTAATTCGTGTTAAAATTCCATTTTATGGACCAAATAAATAATTTCATTTTATAAAACAAAGAAAAAAAAATCATATTTAGTATGTTTCGTTCAAATGCTAGAAAGGAAGGATCTCCAGTAGAAAAAATAACTCACGGAATCAATCACTGGGTACTCCTGCATAAGCTTGTGTATGCTTGTGTAGCTGTTTGCAACAGTCATTAGCTTAGCTTAAACATGTGCTATTTTTTGTTAAAACAAACACTTTGTATAATATAGTTTTATGATAAAAAAGGATATGTAGCCGATCACGTGTTCAATTAAAACACGCTTTGCTAAAATTTCCTCAAAAAGCACCTTTATATACGTTTCTATAGAGACATGATATTTATTGATGTTATGAATAAATATATATCAATTGAACCGTTTTATATCCAGTCATCAACTATTCTGTTAGTAAAAATGGATTTTGATAAGAAAATTATATTTATTATTTTTGCAATCCATGAGTTCCCAAAATTCCTTTTCATTCATATAGCAAATCACAACGGTCTATCCAATCATAAATTTATTTAAAGAAAATATTTATTATTAATATGATTAATGATAAAATATATGATTTCGTATCAAGTCGTAAGAATAAAATAAATGAAATATATTCATTCAATGGAGATATTCAATTTTTTAATCGAGCAGTCCCACAACCCTGACATTAACGTAGCATAATAAATCAAATCGAAACACTCGTAATTCAGTCGTATTTTTAGGCTGCTGCATATCCTTCTATATTCGTTCTTAGTATAATATTTACCCCGTGTTCTTAAAAAAGGTGTTCCAACCGGTTTGAGTATTATAAAAAATGAAAAATGTTATAAATAAAAAACAACATGGTTCCGGTCTGTCCTCACTTGCACTACTCAGCTAATCGAATCCATGAACGATTAGGCTTCCGCACTTGATAGAAAGCAAGGAACATAAGTTTGTCAAGTGGATACAGTCATTCTAGACTTTGAAGTACGTTAAGTAAGGCATTTGATTGAGTTCCCCATGTAAAACCTCTTGAAAACTTTAGTTATATGGTATTCGCGGTTCTATGTTAAACTGGACCTAATCTTTCCCCATGTGTCGCACTCAAAGGGTCTCTGTAAATGGTATTCATTCTTCTCCAATTAATGTTACACCCGGTCCATAGGGTTCTGTTCTGGGACCAACACGTTTTTCATTTACATTAATGATATAAACAACTATGGGCGTATTCGGAAATGTAACCGAAAACGGTGAGGGTTACTAAAAGATCTAAAAGGGTCACGACTTATCGAACAAGACGGTCTCTCTACCCGGAAGAAAGTGGTTTATTTACCCCAAGGAGCATATATGAATGGATAAGAGAGATCACATGGTTTTACTGAACTTAACCCGGAAGCATGTTTGAAGGGCACCCCACGACTCATTTTGTTTTAAAGTTGTCAAATCACCTTTAAACGACATTACAAGTATGAATTACAACAAATTAATGTTTTTTTTTTATATTAAAATTTTCAAAAAAGGTGTTCATTTTTTCCAAGCCAGCTAGGCGTTTCCTCCTTTCTAGCCAGCTTGGAACAGAAAAGGAACACCTTTTTCGAAAATTTAAATTTTGAATATAACTAAATTACTTGTCATTTATTGTAAATAACAGTTTCTTATACAATTGCAATCAGGTTTAATCATTTTTGAAATAATTATACTAAATATTTATAACGAAAATGAGGAAATTATCAGAAAAGGTGTTCCTCAATCTGCTAAAATCTACAAGCTAGAATGATTTTCCTAAAAATTTCCAAGCCAGCTGGAATTTGGTGGGGAACAGCTTTTTTGGGGAACAGCTCGTGAGGTACTCTTCATGTTTGGTTGAAGGTTTCCCCAGGATGACGTCACACGAATAGTAGGTCCCGACTTTTCGAATAGGAAAGTGACAATAACTGAAAACGGTCTTTACTTTCCGAATGCGGGGTATGTAAACTCTACCGTCCGACTCTTTCCTGACGATGCTTTGCTTTACTGTCCTATTTGGAGGCTTTGATTTCATGCGTTTTCGCGGTATTTTTTTTGTTTTGGGCTTTCGCGGGTCTGTTAAGCTTCTAAGTGTCCGCAAACGCTAAGTGTCCGCGACACTTTCGGGATACATTTTAGCACATAGCCATTTATCGAAACAAAACCAAAACAAGGACATGTCGATTATCAAAATGCTTTTAAAGAACGACATATAAAAAGTTCGTGAAATAAAGGTCATGGAAAATACACATTCTAAATTAACAAGTTGAATTTGACTGCCAATTATAATGATAACCATTGGCCATATTATCTCATCAAAATTTTGTGGGCGATAATACCATATCTTACAAACTTTTACTGTTAACACCCACATATTTGGTGGAAATTGTAATTCATCGCATGATATGACTGAGACATGTCTAAGTCAAACTTCGGACGCGATGTTTCTTCAAAAAACAAAAGTATTACTAACATATAAAAGCACCTTATTTTGTATGATTAAAGCCCTTGGGGATGAGGCTTTATATGTATGACTCAGACATAACATATACAATGATAAGAATATAGATAATAATAAAATAGAAAATATTAATAAAAGAAAGTGATTGTAAGACTGGACCTTTCGAATGAAAACTAATAAATACTTTGTCAAATACTTTAATGAAGAGAAATGGTGCGTACAAGGGAAGCTATATGTAAATTTGACTGGATATGGAAATGGAACAAATTTCAAAGTTCTTATTTTACCACTTCTACTTTATTTTCTAAGTTCATATTTATACAGAGCGTTAATACCCATTAATATTA
>LQRL01139148.1:6280-16546 GCA_001703475.1 Hydroides elegans | reverse complement strand
AAATAACTTCATGTTATATGTTATATTATGGTATGCTTTTCATGTTTTTTCATAGCTCCTAAGACAAAGTTATGCGTGTCACAAATTTCTCAAACAAAACTCGACCAAAAATATAACCTGCTCCGTTTTCGTATACGCAAAAGATAGCAGATAATAATAAAGATCTAGTACTCGAACTTGACATATGTCTCTCTCGGGAAGCCCTTGTCTCGATCCAATTGTCCTTTCGGTAAGAGGTCACCGGAGGTCGACCAGCGCAAGGCAGATTTTTCACGGCATTATTTACACAAAGAAACTGATACATACGTATTAACTCCCAATGCTAATTATGATGAAAAGAACAAAGCGATAAATACCGTTTTAAAAGTGCCATATTGTTTGACAATAGCAAACAACCCCACCACATTGTACGTCAGTCGCCTTACAATAGGTTGTGATTCATACACTGTTTAACATTATATTGAATGTAATAATATAAATGTTTCATTTTGATATAATAAATTATAAAAAATATATAGACCCAAACACCTTCCAGAGCGTTATTTTTAACACGTTATTTTGTGCTATATTCCATATTGTGTGGGTAATAATAAACTATAACCAAATTTATGATTGAACTAAAAAACATTATGTCCCGCATTCGAGATGTGGGGTGTATATGTTTGTCTTCACAATTAAAATGTCATATTAAATATACGTAATTAGCATATTAGCGAACTAGTAAATTAGCGATTTAACAAGGCAACGATTGAGCGTGGAAAGCCTTTCGCCGATATAGTATATCAATAATGACAAGTATGAATGATATCTAACACATAAAGACATGAGATGTAAACTAATTTAGATGTAAAATAGGGTTGAAAATAACATATATTGGTTTCAGAACATTTTGTTGCAGTTATGAATTAAGAATAATTCATTACGTATACTAAATGAACGTTGTACGCAATGACACCATATGGTTTGCCAAAATAACACACTCGAAAAAATCAAGAGATTTTACCATTCTTTGATGCTAATATTCTATTGAGCATTGATATCTCATCTACAAAATAAGGTAAAATATTAGTTTCTAAGGCAAGGTAAATTTCCAATCCCGAAAAATGCACAAATTATCTTAAAACAATAACGTTTGTCCAACATGTTTGTTCGCATTATCAATAGAAATTCAAACATCATACAATTTAATATATTTAAACTGCTACATGTTAGTTTAGAAAACAAAATACAATTTTACATGAAAATGAGGATATGCTGATATTGCGAATGTTTCACTATTTCAACGGTATAAAAGACACGATTTGATGCGAGTATGAAAGCATATCTCTGTTGTTTTGAAGTTTATCCCACGGGGTAGTAATTTGGCTTGAAACCTCGTTATATCTCCGCAGTTTTCTTTTAAGCAATCGTTCTTGTGGTTCAAAATCATGTGTGTCGCTGGCAAATACTGCTCTATTGGAAACTTTTATATTCTTCTGAGAGCTACGAGCGTTCGGTCTTCATATCACCCTTTAACGTTGCCTTTGTAACAAGTTACATGTGAAAATAAACCAATCTGTCGGATGCTTATATCTGGAACTGGGCCTACTTTGGAAATAGGTAGTGAGGTACAGCACCGCTGAATGGCCTGAATACCTCATCTCTAGTTTGTCAACAGCCATGTCAATATGCGTAGCTGGAGGGAACAGCCACGCCAGTATTTGTTTAATGATTCTAATACAATAGCATTCTATGAAAACATCTTTGTTTGCTTGCTTAACTTGTAACTGGCTACCTGCAGCTAGCTGAACTACTAGTTGTTCAAATGTTCAACCAAGCTGATGGCTTTTTACGACCTGGGAAGCGGTATGCTATAGAACTAGTTGATGTGCTTATATTCAGATGCATCAATAATTTCAAAATCATAGAGCAAATACATTAAAACAATGTCCTGATTGATATCCAAACGGTGATTAAATGGAAAAAGGGCAGAATTTCCGCTGGACTTTTATAAAAATATCAAACAGGGTGAATTCTTCTGACAGTTCTCAAAAATATTTGAAGTACCGGTAGATTAATAGTAATACAAAAAACTATTTGTAATCCTCCAGTAAATTGTGAGTAAATGTGAGTAAACGTAAAGCATATCAGATGATGTATCTATTGCTGCAAGAACATATCCTTAATATGCTACACATTGACCACAAGAGTATTTTGATTACTTATACACTGACCGGATAATCAATATTAGGGCGATAAAGATCCGTTCAAGATTCAATATGTTTAATAAGTGATACAATAAAAATAAACGTGCCTACAAACATGGCCCATACTGTCAAGTAGGCACTCGCGAGTCAAAGCATAAGGTAAGGTTTGGACTTGCTATACTGCCTTAACAACTGGAAACCCTATACACTTATGATCATTTCATGAAGGAACTCCTCTTTCCACATGCATGTTTAAATAATCGTGCGTTATATTGATCTAAAAAATAGTATATATCAAATTAAAAAAGACCGATTGACGAACTTTATTTTTTCTAGCAAATATTTTATTTTCCGATCAATTAGGAGTCCATGGACTTCGGAAATAGCAAGATATGAGAATGATAAAAAACTCTATTCTGACTATTTTGGTTTATATATGGATGGATTAAAGGCTGAACACACGTTTTGTCGAAGGTTGTCTTGATTTTGTACAAATATGATTTTCCTACCCCAACTGATCAAAAAGGGGGTGTTTGAATGAAACCTTCCCTCATTTTGACAGATGCCTTTGAATCATTTATTCTTTTTTTAATGGATTTTGACTCAATGAAAGACGCGGAAAACAGACATTTAAACGTCACTTCACATTTATTCAAACGCACTCATCCTTCCACACGACACGGAGTACAAAATGTAACATTTACATCACGCTGGATGGCGCAGCATCCAAAAGAAGAAAAACCCAACTTATTGTCCAGTATCTATTATACATAATTCCAATTTAAAATATTATATCAACATGTATTGTATTGAAACATAGCCCATATTGAAACATGGCCCATACTGTCAATTAGGCAATCGCGAGTCTAAGCACAAGGTAAGGTTTGGACTTGCTATACTGCCTTCACAACTGGAAACCCTATACACTTATGATCATTTCATGAAGGAAATCCTCTTTTCACATGCATGTTTAAATAATCGTGCGTTATATTGATCTAAAAAATAGTATATATCAAATTTAAAAAAAGACCGATTGACGAACTTTATTTTTTCTAGCAAATATTTTATTTTCCGATCAATTAGGAGTCCATGGACTTCGGAAATAGCAAGATATGAGAATGATAAAAAACTCTATTCTAACTATTTTGGTTTATATATGGATGTATTAAAGGCTGAACACACGTTTTGTCGAAGGTTGTCTTGATTTTGTACAAATATGATTTTCCTACCCCAACTAATCAAAAAGGGGGTGTTTGAATGAAACCTTCCCGCATTTTGACAGATGCCTTTGAATCATTTATTCTTTTTTTAATGGATTTTGACTCAATCAAAGACGCGGAAAACAGACATTTAAACGTCACTTCACATTTATTCAAACGCACTGATCCTTCCACACGACACGGAGTACAAAATGTAACATTAACATCACGCTGGATGGCGCAGCATCCAAAAGAAGAAAACCCAACTTATTGTCCAGAATCTATTATATATAATTCCAATTTAAAATAATATATCAACATGTATTGTATTGAAACATATATCACAAAATCATATCGTGTAGTTTATAATACACAGCTTTACATCTTGCCACAACATATATTCTCAATACGGTAAAAAAGAGTAAATAGAAATAGCTTAACAGCGCACTTTAACATCGTGTTTATTCAAGCAAATGAGTAAAGTTCGACCCTTTCATTCCAAAACATTGTTGAGAAAGGCTACACTGATCAGCTAGTATTGGTTGTTTAATTAATGATCTATACTCCAAAGAACTAAAACTTTCCTTGTGAGATCTGTTTTATCCAAATATAGTACTTCATAAGCAACAGTAGAAAATAAAATCTATTCGTTACAGGTAATTTTCCTATCAAGAATGGTCATGCATTCATGAAGCCAATTTTTTGTGGTGTTAGATTCCCAAAAACAGTGAATATGTGTGTCATAAAAATCACAATATAAACATTAAGGATGTGGATTGCACTTCTATTATACAAGTTATCGTTTGTTGCTAATATATTATTTAATAATTTATATTAGAAAGCTAAAAGCTTAGTGTTTAATACCTTGTTTGTGCACACCATAGCTTTGTAAGTATAGTTCATTATTTGTATTCAGGATTGTTACCCAGTTCGTGGTTGCTGTAGGCGTTTCTATAATATTTTGCAGCAATAAATTATAGTAAACACGACTTTTAGTTTTTTGGCATCGATCACAACCCCATTAATTGTCTCAAACATACTGGAAGTAAAATCATTGTCAGGGAGCTGTCTAGCTCAATTAACGAGGTTTTCAAATATTCTGTTTTCTTTCATTCCTGTTTAGATTGATTGAATAAAGCTTAAGTAATGTGTATAATTTGGGCGGAAATTGCACTGTTGAATTTTTTGTTCCATATTATCAGACAGCTTTTATTCTAATGCAATATATCTTAAGCAAAAGTAAACAGTTCTATGTAGAAATCAGGTAATTCACCAAGCTCGTGTTCATCATAGTTAGATCTGAGGAGAAATGTGTACCCTCCATACTTTTTCGTGAAAAACATTAACAAACTAGAACACGGGCCCTGACTGAAGAGCTGTTTAGGTCATACTAGCCTATGAGATTTGCATATTTCTTTAACTGCTGGAGAACGTAACCCACTTCACTAAAATTTGCTAGAAGAGTTACATGCTTGATTTTCGTCACTTTATTATCCCAAAGAAACTTGTAATCACCCTCTGAATACGCGTTCATTTGTCGGTATTCACGCAAGCAATTGCAAAAATATATAATAAATTGGATAACCCTAGTTATTTGGCGACAAGAGTTTTAACAATCATTGTTAGATCTAGACGTGACCAACCTTTCAGCTAATTTTTTTTTAATTTTAGCATCTAAATTGAGAGCAAGATTTTTTTAAATTCCGGCTGATTGTAAAAACTAGGATGCTAAATACATTTTTCCGACTCCTAACGGTTCATATTTTCTGTGTTTCCATTTACCGAGCCATAGTATAGAACTTTTGGTTTTATTTGATGAGAGACCTGACTGGAAGTGGAAATCATCACCCAGGGCAACTAGGGAGGCTATAGGTTCCATATTTCTAACGAAACAGGACTTGTCGTCGGCAAAATGTACAAGTAGAACATCGAGATCATTTGCTGTTTTGACTTTTATGTAGTTTTTCTTACGAATAAGGTGGGCTAAAAGCTCTAGATATGAAACAAACAAGATGGCGGACAACGGACAACCTTGCCTCATACGCTTCTGCAGTTCAAATCAGCCCGCTGTGAAGCCATTATTTAAAACGGTGCTATAGATGTTTGTATAGCAAATTTATATCCAGCTTATGAGTTCCTCGCCAAAGTTGAATTTAGATAATACCTTGTACATATAATCCCACATAACACTGTCGAAATCTTTTGCAAAATCTAGTTCAATTAAAGCTCCCTTTATATTAAGTTTGTTTGCAATATAGAGTCGTCAACTACTCGAATAGCTTGATTATGCTTCGATCCTTTACAAACCCAATTTGGTTCCCATTGATTATAGAAGGTAGGACGTGACTCATTCGGTTTGTAAGACACTTTGTGAGTATTTTGTAGTCAACACATAAGTAGGAGATTGGGCACCAACTAGCGATTATGGTTCATCTTTGCATTTCTTTAAAAGACGTGTTATGATTGCTCTTCTTATGGAAACAGGAAGTTAACCTTTAGTTTTGGAATAGTTTAGCATTTCAACTAGCTTTGGCCCTATTTGGGGCCAGAAAGCGTGGTAGAAATCAACCATACGGACATCCTGGCCAGGTGATATAGTTTTTGGGTCTGTTTTTATGTTATCGTGTGTGTCTTTAATTTGAGTTATTGTTTTCTTTTCGTATGTTAGTTCAGCGCGGCCATAACAATACGCGGTGCCTCTTTCAATTGACTCGATTTGCTCAAATTTGGCCCTTAACTGTTGGCCCTGAGCTTTCATTTTGTAAATTTTACTTATTTGGACCTTTGCATTATGAAATATTTGAAGTTCGTTGTCGGATATTGTATCGTCAATATTTGTTTTATCTTTAACCTCTACGATGTTCATTAAATCAGTTTCTATTTTTTTTTGTTTTGCTTAGATATTTCTTTTGAGAAACGTATTGACTGATCCACTGTGTTAAACTTAAGGAGATCATACTTCATTCTTGTGTCTTCTATTTCATTATAACCATTCCATGTAGCTTCAATGAACCGTCTCATGAAGTCAGTATGATCGCTGCTCTTCGGCAGTAAAGAAATTGAATTTGTAGAACCCTGGTCCTCGATTTTCTCTCTGAAATTTAAGACATAGGCGGACTCCTTTCTGGTCAGTGTGTATCGCATTGACAATTTTAAGTTTTCGACTGTTGGTACATATGGATTTCGAGCCTAGGAACTAGAAAATCTAGCCTGCATTTAATTTTTGATTTGATCATGACCAAGTATAATCAAAATCGCTTATCTCTCAGTGGGTTGAGTACGAGATTGATCCCTATTAGTATTTCTGTTTTTACAAAAGCGGTGCCTGTTAGAAGTGTTGTTAGCTTATTGTAAAATGGGATTTGTTCGTCATGTAGATGTAAAGCATAGATATTTGTAAGAGCATAGGTTGCAGATTGTACATTTGTATTCATATTAACGAAACATATATTCTTTATTTTTGGAGGACTCTTTGCAAAACTCACTTCTGATTTTTAAGATGTTAAGATATTTTTTCCTACATTTTCTAGTTGATTGGCTGAGTATTATTTGAAACATTATACTCCATTTTCACTACAATAAAACAATATTTTTACTGTGTGTTATAAATGAGAGAATAGATAACTATTTGTACAGCGACCGCCTTTCTTCTTAATCTAGTGAAACTTCATGTGATGACCTTTTGATGTCTTAATCGAAACTCAAAGATAACTTTGTATGTTCACAAGAGCTATGACAGTTTCCAATAGTTATGTTTTGTCGAGTTATCGTTACTATAGGGAATATAAATAATTGCAATATAATCTTATCATCTTATGATCTTATACAAGTTACGTCCTGGACATCTACATATTTGTTATCCCTTTCTATTCAACGTCGTTCTGTGCTGTGTGGTAGACTTTATTCGCCTCTCGATCTATTTGCCGTTTCTTTTGTGGAAAAATATACTCATTTAAAGTATCCTGTAGTAATTCTAGATACGTATTAATGTAAAACATCGTATCAACGATTATGATTTGACCAAAGGTATGTTCGTTAGTTATTTTTCTTTGTTTTCTTGTGCGCCCAGTGAACAACTTTCCCATTATCGCATTTTTTGCTAGTTTTTGGATATTTCGTTTGTTAATTATATGTCAAGCCGGTGATGCCAACCCTATGCCTTAAGCTTATTTTAGTCTAGTACATATGTAAAGCACCTCATGAATTGTCCCTCGCAAAATGTGTTCTCCGGAGTATCACACCTTTCTTGGATATTTAGAGAAAATAATTCTATCTTTCATATTTAAGGAAGATATTTTGTTTATCACTATATTTCTTTAATAAGCAATAAAGATTAGTATTCAAAAGTGATTAAACGAGCTTGCAAAGTGTTATTCGCTATATGTCATTAGTTATTTTACTGTTTTCTGTACTAATCTCGTTGGAAAACGAATGAACATTTCCGCTGGCTTATAAAAATCTTTTGGGCAGAAATTGGTGGTCAAATGGGGTTGATAAATTTTAATAATGTATTTTAAACTTTGTTATGATGTAGTTTTCAGTTTTTAAACTGCCTCTTGGTACCCTTCGTAAATGCGGGTTTGTCATATATTACGTAGATGTGATTTTCTTAAGTTGTGTGGTATTACCATTAAATATTTTGAAACACAGTTTCTATTTCGAATTCCTCTTTTTTTAGTTGTCATTCTATAGTAAATATATTTTTCAAGACTTTGTTGGATATTATATGAAAATTAACTTGGATGACAACTGGATGCTGTGTAAGCTTGTGATGATTTATTTTGAAAGTACGTTTTGTTTGCTTTTAGACTTAAAATATCGAAAAAAAAAATGAGTATATTAAGGTCGCGTTTTTTTTTTGTAAATTATGTATAAATACATTCTTTAAGAAATATACGTTTTATTCTGAATTATATTTTTTTGAAGAATGTATTTAGTGTATTTGACTTTCAGTTCAAATACACCGTGATGTTTAAAAAAATTTAATCTTTAGAGCATTTCGATAATTTATATCATTTTTGTGTAAACATGAACTTTATGATTTTATAGTCTACAACAGTTTATTTTTTTATCAAGATATAACGTTCAAAACTTGCTTGTTACGGCCAAAATATATTTATTCATGGAAAATAATTTGAAATTGTAATTCTTAACACCCATAAACATTGGACAATGGCAAGGGAGATACAGAAAGAATATTTCGATTTTCATCCGCCATTTTTTCTAAAGAATTTTATAATGCGTTTTATTGTGGTCTATTATTTAAAACGAAAAACGTGCGTAAATTCGCGAATACGGTAAAACTAACCTATTTTACGATGTTATAAAACTTTCCTTAAATTTATGCATTAACAAAGAATTACATTCCAATTTTATATAATTATATATTTAATCATATCAGCTATCAACACAATCTACTGATAAACAATGACATACGTTAGGAATGGTTAAAACTTCATTAACTTGATTTATCGCCCACTTGTTATTATTAAAATTACGATGTGTTTATCTCGAAGCATCTGTCAAAGCGATGTCAACCCGTGTTTTTGCATGTCAACCAGTGTAAATAAGTGGGTGTGCTTATTATAAGGTCCACACCACAAAGTTGCGGCCTATATAGTTGAAGTGTCCATCCGTTTGGCCGGCTGTCTGTTCGTCATCACTTTCTTGAACGGGTTAGAACATTTGAATGGAAGGTTCAACGGAGAAAATAGTTTATAGTCGGCTATTTAAAAACGATTTGTTTTACAATTCATGCATACAATTGCCGCTTCGCCGAAACAAAGATGTAGATACAGGTAGCGATTCCAGACAATTTCTTAAATGTTATACAATCATACCAAATTTGGTATCGATAGAAAGCCCTATTCCTAACTAGACTAGAACTGGTTTGTATTTTTGTTCTGAGTCAAATATTAAGGAAGTTCTGGGCATTTGAATCTGAAATATTTATAAAATGTTTCTGACAGGAGACAAATTGCATATATTATTGTAAATTAATAGATGAACATAAAGGAAACATGAAAAAAAACTTGGCAAATTCTAAATAGACGTATTAGCAAAAGCAAACAGGTTTCGTGTATTCCTAAGTGCTTCAAGGCAAATAATTTAGAAGTAAGTGAAAGTAAAGATAGTGCAAATGGTTTTAATAACTTCTTTGTCAATGTTGGGCCAAATCTAGCTTAAAGTATTCCAGAATGTGAAGGTAAATCTTTTTATGATTATATGGTTAACAATGTACAATCATCAGTATTTATGCAACCAACTTGTGAGAGTGAAATAAATAATATTATACGTATTTTTAGGCCCCAACCCAAAAGTTGGGGGCCTATAGAGTTGGGGTGTCCGTCCGTCCGTCCGTCTGTCCGTCTGTCTGTCTGTCTGTCATCGTTTTCTTGTACGGGCTAGAACTTTTGAACGGAAGGTCATAGAGACTTGGTTATAGGCTCAAATGAAAGGTCTTGGTCCGTAGATGTGCCTTTTTGACTATTTCGGTCAAAAACACCCTACCGGAAGTGGTCAAATTGGCCAAAATAGCCCAAAATAGCGGTTTTTCAAGACTTGAGCTTGTACGGGCTAGAACATTTGAACGGAAGGTCATAGAGACTTGGTTATAGGCTCAAATGAAAGGTCTTGGTCCTTAGATGTGCCTTTTGACAATTTCGGTCAAAAACACCCCACCGGAAGTGGTCAAATTGGCCAAAATAGCCCAAAATAGCGGGTTTTCAAGACTTGAGCTTGTACGGGCTAGAACTTTTGAACGGAAGGTCATAGAGACTTGGTTATAGGCTCAAATGAAAGGTCTTGGTCCGTAGATGTGCCTTTTGGCCATTTCGGTCAAAAACACCCCACCGGAAGTGGTCAAATTGGCCAAAATAGCC
>LQRL01139141.1:0-10849 GCA_001703475.1 Hydroides elegans | reverse complement strand
GCAAAATTGGTATAAAATATGATAAACCCAGGGAAATCTGCTTGAGCCCGCTGCTTCCACTTGGGTAATGTGATTTGATACCAATTCATCACGATTTCGCCGCGGTCCCCGAAAATTCCGCTAGCCGATGACAGCACCCTTACAAATAGTTTTTTTTTCAATGAACTCCCAGAATACGCTTTAAAATGTTTGTTCAATTTTAATACTAGATGAGTTTTTGAGTTGTCTATAATGAAAACATTGCTAAATACTGTTTTGATAGTGAGACAAGCACAGAACAGAGTTGTCAAGGGGTCAGACACTAATCCATATTATTGTTTAAAAGAACAACATGAAAAAAAAATAAACCGCGTGGAATCTAGATTTACTACATTTTATACGAATTTCGCAGACGCAGGCGCAGACAAAGACGCAAAGAGCCGCTGATAGCACAAGAGAGTGTTTTGTTTTATTTCATTACATAATCTCGCGTTGATTTCCTTTTAATTGCACTATATTGATAGTATGTACCTTAGTCTATTAAAAATTGTTTTTTTTTATGTGGATTTGTAAAGATCCCAAAATATCAGAGCCATCGTAATAATTTCAAAACTCATTTTAAACTTATTTTTAAACATCGCCTATTTATCCAAGTCACGTGTTGACTTAATTGTGAATTCATGTTACATAAAACAGTCAAATCTAATCCAAAGGGATTTCTTATTCAAAGTATTAATGTCACCTAAAAAAGGAGAAATGATTAAGGTTACAGACTCTGTTTTTAACATTAAAACTGATAATTTTAATTAGTTTATGTTTCATAAGGTCATTTGCTCTTACGAAGAAATATTGATAAGAAATACATAAAATTAAATAATATTTAGTTCCTTGAAATTAAAAAAAAAAAACATCATTAAACTTCAACGCTTGTTTTTCTGTAAGCTACATGGTTTATGGATAATGGGTTTCTTTTTACATAAGTAAATTATGATGATACATGTTGTCCTTAGAATATCCTGTCACTGTAAAAACATGAATTTTAAAAAGTCAATTACAGCTCTAGTGATTACCGATGTATTGACCTAGTTACAATGGAATAAGTGCATTTTCCTAGCATTTGATTGGAACAGTTCCGTATTAGACCTTTGGACTGATGGACCATTTGTGATTATTGAAGTTACTCCATATCAAAGGAATCGGATCACACACCACACAATGTCTTTTCAAAGACAAATAGTTACATTTTACCTTAAAAATACCAATACTTTCTACTCGAATTGAATATTGTATGGACATTAAATTGATGATGCTACACAAGTTCTTACGGCGAAACATACAGTGGCGCGCAGGCTTAACTTCTCCATTTCTCTAACGTTTAGCGTTTAGCGTTTAACGTTTAAGGGTTTGCAAGATCAGAAAATAGCGTTTAACGTTTAGCGTTTAACGTTTAGCGTTTAGCGTTTAACGTTTAGCGTTTAGCGTTTGATGAAAGGGCATATAAGAAATTAAGATAAGCACTCATAATGATGTCCTTTATATACCCTTCACACATGTGAGTGGCTATGGTTTAGCGTTTAACGTTTAGCGTTTAGCGTATAACGTTTAGCGTTTTAGGGTTTAGTGTTTAGCGTTTTTGCGTTTAACTTTTATCGTTTAGGGTTTGTCTCAAGAAGTTAGGAGTGCGCGCCACTGTACAATATATAATTATTTTCTACATAGAAATTGCCTACTTTACTATACATTAAACTGATATAACTCAAATAAATATTCGAATGAGTCACTTGATAAATAAACCAGCAACATAAATATAATGATACAAACATGCAAACGCATCAAACCAAAATTTTGAGCTGCTTCTTTCCTAAAATGAGGGGCATTGTTGAATTGTTTAGCGGAAGTTGATCATATATACTTAACATAAGTTTCATATGCTGTTTTGCATAAAAATGATTATTCTCACGTTGCAAGCAAGAAACCCAGAAAAGCTTCTGCAATTAAATATGCAATCTCCTATCAGAATAAAGATTTCAAAAAATCAACTGTGTTTCAGTATTATTCACTCATATATTCGTTTACAGAGACTATATTTAGATACATCTACATCAGTTAATATATTTACAAACACAATCCTAGAGTAAAATAATTAGTTTCGAAAAAAAATATTTGTTCTGGTCTGAAAAAAAGTTGCAAGCAAAGAAGAGCTGCTGCAAGAATAAACATTTACCCGAATAAATCGTTGAGTGTCCTCGTAAAATGTGATAACATCTTGTTGTTTTTCCAACAGGTATCATATGGCTTACTGCTTTTTGGATTGCCGTGTGCCCCTTATTTGGCTTCAACCGCTATACGCACGAGGGCAATGCCCTTTGGTGTTCGATCGATTGGCAAAGCACCGACGCGACATCTAGGGGTTACATTGGCGTCATCTTTGCCCTCGTATACGTCTTGCCAATTGGTCTAATGGCGTTCAGCTATACGCAAGTGATACGCGTCGTCAAAAGGGTAAGGGCCATTTGATATAAACCCGATTGCGTAAAAAGACGTATCATGAGCTCTAAAATTAACACATAGAATTCTACGGGGTCAGCATAAGGTCATTATGAGGTTTTGTGCAGGCTGGGAAGGCCGCGTTCACGTACGTAAAACATAACGCGTTCTTTAAAGTTAAAACGACTCGACTTATAAACGAACTTAAAGGGATAAAATTGCTATGTATTCTACAAATGCGGCTTTGTACATTTGATATATTGAGCTTTTATTAGCGCCAAAATGTTTTCAACGTGAAGCGGCAGAATGTTCAATCCTCCTTAAAACCCTTCTTAAAAGTTCTTCATTAAATATAGATCTAGTCCCAACCAATATGAAAGTTTATCTATATTTTCCAAAGTATAGAGTTATCTTTTATCACAGACAATAACAATATAGAATTCTCTAGGTACTATGTATCATTTAGACAAAATTATCTCTCATTTCATACTGCTCTTATATCAGTTGATTCTAGATTCAGCGTAATTTAAGATTTTATTATAGTTGTCATGGAAATTCCTCTCTTCCTCTATATGAAGCCTTTGAAAAAGAAACCACATTTAATTCGTTGATTACTGACAAGGGTCTCATAACCGGATTTAACTTTACCTGTTACAGTGGCGCGCAGGCTTAACTTCTCGATTTCTCTAACGTTTAGCGTTTAGCGTTTAACGTTTAAGGGTTTGCAAGATCAGAATATATCGTTTAACGTTTAGCGTTTAACGTTTAGAGTTTGATGAAAGGGCATATAAGAAACTAAGATGTCCTTTATATACCCTTTACACCTGTGGGTGGCCATGGTTTAGCGTTTAGCGTTTAACGTTTAGCGTTTCACGTGTAACGTTTAGCGTTTAAGGGTTTAGCGTTTAGCGTGTGTGTGTTTAACGTTTAGCGTTTAGCGTTTGTCTCGAGAAGTTGGGAGTGCGCGCCACTGTATATGAGCCGGCAATATATTAGAACTTCATTTCAAATTGCTCTTACGTTTTTATGGCTTCTGTCTGAGTCTATTGACAAACATCATTTTTACATTTCATCCATTATATTATTCCATTTTGAGCTTAAGAATAAAAAAGGTACACCTATACAAGACTTTTAGTCGAAATGCAAGTTTTGATACTACAAGAACCGGAAAACAAGTCATATTGTAGCTTCATGAGATGAAATATATAACTATTAGGGCCTGGCCATAGGGGAAGCTATTCTCAGCCTTGTTTGTCCTAAAACCCGTTAATTGCTGTTTAATCATTATGGAAGCTTAACAAAGTGTCAAACATTTTAAAACCAAACAAGCGTTTTGATTTTCCCATCAGGATTTTATCAAAACTTCAATGTGTTTGGGTAAACATCTCGACTCATTAAGTTTCATGGTCTTGTGAAACATACTTGTATTCCTTGATGTTCAGTATTGCGTTTCATAACAATAAAACGTTTAAACACGCTTTGATACGAAAAAACAATCTAGAAACACTTCCAGTATGGCCAGGCCCTTTGTTTAGTAGCATTGTAGTAGGGAGCGGTCACATTAACGTAACAATAGTTTTGCCGCGACTTCAATTTTACATGTTAATCTTGTTTTCTAACATCGGAATCAGAGACTAGTTTATCGCGCATTGCCATGTGATACTGAGGGAGCGGTTACATTTAAGTAACGATTATTATCGACACTTGCGATTTTCACTGTTTTTCTTTGTTATGAAATCGCAAGCTGCGATAAACCTGTCGCTGCTTGCGATTTCATAAACAAAGAAAAACAGTGAGAATCGCAAGTGGCGATAAATTTCGCTAACTTAATGTAACCGCCCCCTTAAAGAAAAACAGTTAATATCAAAGTAGCGACATGATTATCACTGCTTTAATGTTGCGAATCGTATGCTCTTCTGTAACCGCTCTCTTGGACTCAAAATACGTAAGTGAAACGAAATTTAAGCCTAGACTCAAATGTGTTCACAGGTGCAAGATGATGTAACTTTTATATCGAGGATACTACTGACGCCTTTTTATTAAGATATATAATACGAAATCTGACGCGATAAATGGATTACATAAAAAAAAACAATTAAGATGTGAGAAAGAGCGTTTCAAGTCGCCTTAGGGCACTGATTAACACCCAGTTTTTTTATATAACCGACATTTTAGTTATAACATTTAAACCAGTAAATAGTAATATAGCGCAATTTGGATTGTGATAATGTTAGTTACCTTCGACCGAATTAAAATATTATATAATTTTCCGCTTCGAAGCCAGCTAAAAAGTATCACCTTTTTGCTTATATAATTCAATATCAATCCGGTTAATACATTGACGTAGACTCTCTATGTATCCTATAGATGAGACATATATTTATACCATCGTCACGGGTCGCCATGGTGCGATTATATATGACTTACTATGCCCCAAAAGGTTTAAAGTAAGGTTTGATTTAATGTACGTCTAACGTGCATATGTCAGACGTACGTCAGACGGATCCCTAGCTTTCCCCTTTATCCGTTTTGTATCCGTCAAATTGACGTACCATTCCTTCTTGTATATAATGAGTAGTGAGTCTTATTACTGAGCCATGATTATTTAACTTTCTCTATAGTACAAATAATAGGCTTGCGTATGGCCTCCCGTTTTGCAAATTTTTATTTTATGTTCGCTTGGTGCTTAAACCCCTAGACAGGTAGTCGACGACCTAATTTTTGGGACGTTTTTATAAATGTCGACACCCCTAGATATACGTTGGTCATCTTCAAAAACATAGTCATCTTACACAATTGATTCAACATTTATCAAAATGGCAAATATTACATAATTTAAAAAAAAGACAAAAATACAATTTCAAATAAAATTGTTATCGAACTTTTGTTGAAATTCAACGCAATTTTAAATCCCGACCGGGAGACCCCCAGGTTTGTCAGGTTGTCTGTAGGTTCTTCCGCCCGTCTGGCTGGAAATGAGAAAAAAACAATACTGGAAGTGATAAGTTGTTATTTCTTATCCTAATTATTTTGAAATTGACGGAATTGAGACAATATTTATTGATGTGTATATGTACCTGTGTGCGTTATATCTCTAATCTTATCTAGGGATTATGTTCCTATATAGGAAATCATTGTGCTTGTAGTGTTAGTATGTAACAAAGGGTCGATTTTAATGGTTAATCAAGAAAAATAAAATAAAGCTGATTGAAGCCACCACCGTTAAACCATTCATTACATTGACAGCCACACTTTTAAGAACCGAAAATGGTTTTTGATTCATTATTGATATTCTCTTTGACTGTAACTGTTCACTCTATACTATTAGACGGGTGTCGAGAAAACTGACACCCCGAGCACAAACATTTTGGGATGTAATCTTTATTTACTCAAAGAAACATGAATATAATTTAATGAAATTCGGCAATATACTAGAACAATATATCGTCTCTTATACTAAAGTCTTACAAAATATTATCAATTTGATACATCCATTATTTTTATCGATCTTTATATGCAACCAACTACGCAAGGTGTCGAATAAATTGACACCCAATGCCAATTGTCCAGTTAGAAATACTGATATTCGTTCGATGCGTTTCTATTTCAATACACATTTTTTGTTAAATCTTAATACCAATAAATGACAATAACTTAAACCACAAAACGCAAACATAACCAGATAGAAGTCTAAAGTTGATGGTCAGTTAGAATAGTTTATTAGACTCTGTAAATAGAGGCGAATAGGGACTTCAAAGGGCTAGATATTTTATTTCATACAAATAATGTGACCAAATACAGAAGGAGTTATCTACATGACTAGATTTATATTCATTTAAAGTATCTATAATGACTATAGACTCTCTAACGTGTAGCAAATAAATTCGTCTTTATCCGTTATTTTTACACGTGGCCGTATGCTTCTTACACGTACATCGAACCGTGAAAAATTTGAAAATTGGCGTATTCAGGGACTCACAACTTGTTAAGTATGCGACAGCGGGCGCGTTCTGAATGTTTCTTTTGCGACAATTTCTAAAACTGTGCGACAGTGAAAAAGTTTTGGGACAATTTTCAACTTCTAAATTCTAGACTACCATTTGTTCAATCTGATTGACTACTCATATATACCTGCTTAAGAACAAAAATCGAAGGAGTTCTAGAGAAACAAATTATACATTGATCAGGAATGATTTAAGAAAGCCTTAAATAGTCTTTGATATATAATACGTTTATGGGTCCATATGAGCACATTACAAAAAAAATATTTGACACAATAGGCGCATATCGTCGAAAAACTGTGCGACAAGACGGGCACATTGGGACCGAAAGTTGTGCGACATTTGGCAAAATTGTGCGACAATTTTCCCAGTCGTACGTACAGTTAGATAAATCCCTTGTATGTAACGTGTCGTAATAAAGTGCCGAGCAGTGAGAGTGTTCTTAATGTTATTTGTGGTACACATTATCATGTTAAATGTATTGGACACCTTTTGGAGTCAGATGTTAGTGAAAGTGGTAATTATACTGGCATCACTGGTAAACACCGACCATTTTTGCGTTATGTGAGCTTGCATAAAAAACATGAAAATTCTTGATCGTTTATCCCATGAACGAATATTTAATACAATGGCGCGCAGTCCTAACTTCTCGATATTTCTAACGTATAGCGTTTAGTGTTTAACTTTTAAGGGTTTGCAAGATCAGAAAATAGCGTTTAACGTTTAGCGTTTAACCTTTTTACGTTAAGCGTTTGATGAAAGGGCATATAAGAGTTTAAGATAAGCACTAATAAGGATGTCCTTTATATACCCTTCACCCTTCATATACCTATGAGGGATATGGTTTGGCGTTTAACGTTTAGCGTGTAACGTTTAGCGTTTAAGGGTTTGTCGTTTGTACGTTTAGCGTTTGCCACGAGAAGTTAGTAATGCGCGCGACTGTATAAGGTTTTAGTCAAGGTTTCTAGTCAAGTTCGAGTTTCTAAGGCGATTGCAAAATCATGGATATCTAATACATATCATAAGGATATAATTTTTGTTTTTAGAATACATTGATTCACATTTGAACATGTTTAAGTACTGGTTTATAAACCGTATTAATGTTTCATACAATAAGTTTTAAATGGAGTTTTTTGGCCTTTATTAGATTTGGTACACAAGGGGTGTCAATTTATTCGACACCTTCCGGAGTTGGTAGCATATAAAGATCGATAAAAATAATGCATGTTTTAAGTTTATAATATTTTGTAAGACTACAGTCTAAGAGACGATATATTGTTCTAGTATATGGCCGAATTTCATTAAATTCCATTCACGTTTCTTTGAGTTAATAAAGATTAGTTCCAAAAATGTTTGTGCTCGGGGTGTCAATTTTCTCGACACCCTTCTATTTATTTCCATTTTTTTAAAGAGGCGTCCCTAAAATCAGGGTGAGAGTCCACATATTATGACTGAATCGGTATGACTATCGGCTTTCAATCAGGCAATATTTGGGTGTGTGAAGGGGGGAGGTACTTTATTTACTTGACTTTTTCATGCAACCTGTAATGCTATTTCATAGTTTCTTAAATATAAGGTAGGTCTGTGTCCCAATTTTTTTAGATTAGTATTTATTTATGTTTTTATCGTCTCTGTTAGGGAAATATGTCCGTATCAACGTACCATAACAAATGGTATAATAAACATTATAAATTGTGATTTCTTTATTTCATACGCTTCAACAGCCACACTATGAGAACACACTGCTTTATTTTTATATATCCAAGGTAAACTAGATTCTAACAGTTTCATGAATGCGAAATAAACATTACATTCCTTATTGATTCTAAATTAGGTGTGTACCTCCCCCAGAACAACAGAGGTTCGTTTAGAGTTCCAATAGAGTGTACTTGTTCCCATATAAATAAGTTATCATATAGATGGTCATGTTTATATAGAATGTGTAACAACCACTAACACATGAAGGTGCAACCCGTTACAGACACCAGCTATTGTCTCGAATTGTCATCAACAATAGAATTCAGTCCAACTTCGGATGCACACAATAATTTCGAAATAAAAATGCGAAAAAAATCTCCAAAAACACGTTTTCGTTTATATCTTTTATATTTGAAAACGTTGAATTTTGAAATTTCTAAAATCGCCCGCCTTTTTCTGTAGAAATTTGCAATGCTTAAAATATTTTGCATTGCATTTTCCGTTTAAGAACTATAAGGGTCTAAAGTATACGCGAAAATGTTGTGTCCCCTTTAACAAGTAGCCTATCGAATATTTGTTATAAAAATAATAAATAACGCAAGTCAAGTAGATTACACAAATACGTAATTGAAATGTGAACCAGACGTTTCACGTCGTTCTAAGGGCATTTATTTACACCCGTTTTATGTAACCGAGAACGGTCATTTCGATCACGAAATATGAAACAGTAAATGATTATAAAAGAACGCGTTTTGGAATGCGATAATTTCATTTTCCGAATGCCAATAACATCATTATATAATGTGCCGTTTCGATGACTGTTTCGAAGATAAACATCAGTATTTCGGTGGCTTATATAATTCAATATAAGTCTGGTTAACACATTGACGTAAATTCTACATTTGCCCTATATATGACACATATACAACTGTAACATTATCGTCACTGGTTACCATGGTTTGATGATATATGGAAGGCCGTAAAAATAATGCACTGTGCCTTAATTTGCTGTAGGTTTTATCTTTCATTGAGTACACCATGCATTAAATATAGTATATATCAGGAGTATCCAACGAAAGATGTTTAGAAGTGTGTCTCAAATGACTTATTTTGTTATGAAACGAATTCATTCGCAGCCTAAAGTGATGAAATATTATTCATTTACGTGAAAACCTTATTCTTTGTTTGTCAGCCAGGAAAGCCCGAAAATAATTGCCAGCAAAACGCTGCCAGCAAAAAAAGATACCCTTCAATGCTTCATGCAGATCTGAAAGTTCACCAAAATTAATATATGCCTATGTTTTAGCCCTGATTTGCTCAAAACGAAGTAAATTTCATGTAATCATTGCATTTTATAAACCTTATTTTATGATATTTAACAAAAATTAAATTCGTATATTCATTCCACTCTGAAAATGCCAGCAAGTAAGGTTTCCAAGCAGACCAGATATTCCACAGAATATATCGATTGATACCCCTTATTGGTACCCCTTATATAAGTGTTATATGCAATGAATGGATATGTCAAGAAAGTATCAAAACTCTTCAGTGTCATATACATGTAGTATTTAAATAAAACAGAAAGATGATCCATGAAACCAGACCCAAACCAGACCCTAACATAACATCATGCTTGAAAAACAACACCCCTTTAAAATAGATGGATAAATATTATTATTCGACCATAAGATCGTCTAAATATATAAGGACCTGGCCACATTGAAAGTTTTTTTCGACCTTTATGTTCCTAACAAAAGACTCTCTTTTAATGTATTCCTTATGGGGAATTCAAAACGAACTAAAATTATAAATTACAACGAGCGTACAAACATATATGTATATATACATGGGAAGGCATGGCTTGCAAGGGGAAAAGCTCGAATAGGAATAAAATGTGACCAGACATCAGTGTATCTAATTTCTTTTTTTTTTTCTTTATTAAAAATAAATAAATTAAAGTACAATCCATTTGATATATTATCAAACCATCAAAACAATCAAATCAATTTTCTTCTCAAACAGATGTCAAGCAAGCAACGCAGCGGCGCTTGCAGCAAAGTACAACTGACCGTCACTTTGCGCGCCATAATTATGCTAATCGCCTTCTTTGTTGCGTGGACACCCTACGCCGCCGCTTCGTTGTCAACAACCTTTGGCCTGAAATTGATTGGAAACTCCAAATTAGCGTATGCCCCGTCGCTCTTTGCCAAGTCGTCGTTTATATGGAATCCAGTGATTTATATCGGGATGGACGGACAGGTGAGAGGAAATCTGTTTATTTGATCAGTATTGTTTATGATGACAATCTATCATTTTAATTAGGAACTTTTATTTTTAATAATAATAAGTATCACTACTTTCTTCATAATTGAAGGGTTCCGTGCAACAATGTGTTAAGTCGACTTACCATGTTTCGCTCAAATGTATGTCAAAGTGCCAAGTGATAACAGACCCATGTTATAAATTTGGATACTAAAATATCAGTGCGATCATAATGATTTCATATTTTGGCTACTTGCCAATTCTTATATAAATGACCAATTCAAAAACATTAAATGTGTTTTCTCCAAACGCCGATTTCAGTCTTAACAAAACGTTGCACGGGACCCTTCAATTGTTGTTGTAATAATTGATATTATCTTAATTCAATTCTTATAAAATTCATACATTTTTTAATAGTCTAC
>LQRL01139131.1:0-11660 GCA_001703475.1 Hydroides elegans | reverse complement strand
TTCCAACATCGACCTAGGTAGGTAGGTAATTATTAAAACATCAGAAACAAAAGTTCCTGTTTTATATAACGAACACTCATTATGCACTTACATGTACCTGTATTTGCATTTATCCCCCATTACATTCTCAAAACCCTAAAAGTTAATCACTTTTAGTAATGTGACCAAAAATGTAAATTAAATGAGTAAACTATATAACAACACGTTGCTATAACAGCATATTCAAACAATTTAAAATAAAAAGGGAAAGTAGACTATATAATAAAACCAAAGCTGATATGGTTTAAGATCTATAATCATTGAAGAATACGTGTGCGGATTAGCTTTGTTTTGGGTTCAGGCCCCATTGCATATACATGTTTGTTCAAGGTCATGTCAAATTTCGTTTCAACTAGATTACTTCAACATTTTTTTCATGAAATATACGACATCGTATATCATAAGACCTTCCACACGAAGGATCCAGCATGCCGATACGAACATACTACACGTCCTCACATCATGACTTTTGAGGTTAGCCCAAGTGGCCGACCATAAAAAGATTTGAGATAAGGGAAATCGGATTGTGAGTCCATGAGAGGGTCCTCTTGGCGACAAACAAAAATAATAGCGAATTCATTGCGTAGAAGACACCCTACGATCAAACACAATGAATGTTTCACTGAAAATTGCAGTGATATGACGTCACGTTGAACATACAGCACGTATACATTATTGATCACCGCTTTTGTTGAGTATATCGGAAGGATCTGTCGTATTTACGATGTTAACATTTAGAAAACAGCTACGTGGACGTCTGATTTTTGTTTCAAAATATATGGCAATAAGGCTCGTGCGTCGAATAATGGGTTGGTACATTTTTCCATCTAAGGCTATAGGATTTTCATATTCAAAAGGTAACGCTGTGGGCTTATTTGATTTCTTTTTCAGGACGGTTCAGTAACGAAAATGAACTGCTGTTGCCTAAAAACCCTTGTACTCAAACCGAATATGATAGTATATGATATTATATTTAATTTTCAATTATACATGTTATCATGACATCAAAAGTAGGGCGTTTCGTTTAGCATTATATTCATAAAAATAAATTCATTTAATCCCATTCCATGTCTTAGATATTCATCCGTCTTCTTTTCGAAACGCGAACACAAATGATATTATATTTAATTTTAAATGTCGACACTGAATCAGATTTAATCTCTTCAAATAGCGTTCTAGATAACAAATAGTTGTTGGGAAGCAAAACAACTGTTAAGAGCAGATGCTCATCGGGTACTTCCTTTCCTTTTCCCTAAGATGTCGCATTGTTGCAGTAATACATAACTTTGACTTTGTAAGAAGGTCAAGTAATTGCTTTTGGGAGACACGATTGTTGATTGTTTATTGTAACATAAAAAGGGTATGATAGAAAAAGGCACAAGTAATAAAAATGAAAAACACAAATAGTTTGACCGCTTATTCGCAATCGCTGGTTGATATATGCTAATTTGCCGAAGTGGTTGAATCAATGAGCACATGTGAATGTTCATGTAATAATAATTGAATAATGATGTACTATTTCTTTTCTGTATATTGCGTAAGCTATCTAGAAATTAAGTAGTTCAATTGCCAATCGTTGATACAATTCGAAGCGTTGTTTAACGTATATATTAGCTTGTTCAATCGCAATGAAAGTATGATTTCTCCTTATTTTTTATGTAAATGTTTTTTTTTTTTAATTAAAGATTAGCCATCTTTTATCAAGTTCGAAATTATCTCTATCTATTTTAGTAAATTTAGTGCATGCATTTTTTTTTGAGAATTCTTCAAAATATACTCCGTGCAGAATGCGTATAATTTGTTTAGCATTAGTCTCTCTTCGACAAAAAACTCTGATGTGCATGAACGGCTCGCGCCTTTACACGGGTTGCCACCAGAAAAACATGCTTTGAACATTGACACAAATTGACACTCAATATTATTATTGCACAGAAGAAAAATCTGGGCATTTCGACCCATGGTATCATATCGATAACAGGAGGAGGATTTCAAGGTTTTCTGTTGTTCTGAAATATACTTAATATTGGATTAAATTTGACTTACATAAATAACATACATAATTTCAAATATCGCCATTTCCAAGAAATGCCATCATTTCTAAAGGTAGTCTAACATTTGCTCATTTTCGCTATTTTTATTTTGATCAGTCAAAGTGTTACAAGGTTGTACCAAAGTTCCAAAATCGTACAGTCACAAAATAAAAAGGAAACCCTTTAAACGAGAAAACAAACAACGGTTTTGTATAGTTGAAGGGTTGCATTTACAAGCTTAAGGCAATCTTGGAAGGGCACCTCACTGTTCAGGGTGTGAATATTTGTCTTTTATATAATTTATAATTATAGAGTCTAAATATATAACGAATCAAATACTAAAAAACTAAGGTATAAACTTTTACTGTAGTTTGCTCCCACTTAGTGTCAACTCACAGAATGGTGGAATATAAGCTGTTCTTACATATAATCTAAATATCCAAGTTATAGGTCAACATTTACAAAATTTAAAAATGGCATAGACTTTAATAAGAAAAATGTCGCTTTCGTACTTTAAATCCGTTTGACTGTTCCTTTAGTTCAAATGGTGTAGCATATAACTCTACCTTAAATACTAATTGAACAAATTTTACCGTAAAATAATCCATGATTGAAATGTATGTGTTTTTCTACGAAACCCATAGGCTGCTCCTTATTCTTCAAGACAGTGTCACTGTATTGTTGTGCATGACAGTATGAATAATTCTTTTCTCCATATTGTTTAGATAAGGCTGAAAGGGCACCATGTTTGTTAGCGATATGACACCTTTAACGTGACCAAAAATTTAAGTCAAGTATAACGTCAGTCGTCGTAGACTTGTGGTTTGTGTTATTTTTGGAGACACCTTGTGTTGAAGACAGGAGACTCCATAGACACCGCAGTAAACTGGTCCGCTTGGTTCTCCTTTTACCCTACTCTGCAAGACATCGCGCGATGCATCTAAAAACTTGAAAACGGTTAAGTGTCTGATGTTTTATGTAATTTTTGCAGTGCACATCAGAGCAACGGCTCTACCTCACTATGCAATTTCAAAGATTTGGTTTAATTTGTGACACAAAGAAATATTAGCTTTTCGATTTGAGGAAATAATCGGCACAGCAAGTCAACTCATTTTGGAAGAAGTCCTTTATAAGTTTGCTCAATGCAAGGACAAGAAACCATGAAAATGCCTCAAGGTGTTGTGTCAATGCCAGTTGAGTGTCAGCATAAGAATAAATATAAAAATATATGATATAAGAATATATGATAAACTCAACATCAGTAAATCTATATTTAATCTAAGTTTTATTTATTTAACACCTGAAATTGAAATTGATGCACACCACCTTGACGTTATATATTATCGTATTGACTCTTCCCTTTTCTCTTTTATATTTTTATTGATCAGGGGTTCCAATAATATTGGATTCAATATTAAAACATAACAAATACTGTGCCATATAAAGTATACAGCGAATGCGCAAATCTATTGTGATATAGAGTCTACATGGAAATATAGAGAAATGCAATAGAACAACGATATTTCAATTCTTGCGATTAAAGGATCCCCTGCAGATGTATACCACATCCATACTTCCACTTAAGCAATAAAGCAGGCCATTCACGTCATTTCGACATTGGAACACCAATGTCATAAGAACAATAATTCGGGTGTGTGCCAACATTTCAATTCGTGGAAAAGCCAAGATTGGAGGTGGAGAGGAAATGTGATGCCATTTCATAAAACGATGGCACAATCGCTGTTCTAAATGAGACAAACAAACAATGTGGGGTCTCGATCATCGAGACAATATCAACCGACAAAATAAAATTCTTCATCAAGGCCTGGTTTAATACTTGTGTGAAATTCTTGTGTTGGTTTATTCAAATTTTAGGTCAACACTTTATTGACACAGTTATTGTAGCCGTTTAAGTGTGAATATGTGAAATGGAACTGCTTAAAAACCTATGGTTCTCTCATAAATCAGGCCGAAAAGCACATTAAAATAAAGCTGTTAGACTACTAAAGCAGGCTGTAGTTCAATATACCGCCCTCAAAACCAAGTGCTAAAATGTTACTCATACGATATTATGAACCACTCACAGGTTGTTTGATATCCCTTTTATTTGACTTGGGCAATCACATGATCGATGGTCAGAATGTTTAACTGCTACGAGCTTACTTTTCTCCAGATAAATTTCGTTTGCTTTCTTATGGGAGGGGACTTTAATTTGTCCATTGATGCTAGTGCTTAAAACGTGAGCAAGAGTTCGATCTCTTTTTACGTTGAATGTATATGTATTGTGTTTTATTTACTGTATGATTTATCATGTAAATATGCTATTACAATGTTTTTCAATAACCCAAAAGGTATAGATATATATTAAACGGATTGATGTTGATGAAATGCCAGTAAGGAAGATTTACTTCAAGCAATAGTTCAGTGATATAGATGGTTATTTCTGTGAAAAGATGTATGTGCAACACTGACAGTTGATGTCGATATTCATATATTAATACATCTATGCACTGACTGCATCATAGTTTTTGATGACAGCATCGTGGAAGCTCTAAGACTAGTTTTAACACGAACGATAATAGCTAATATCATATGTCTATTTCACATGGATTCGATCACTCAAATGGTATATTTAGTACTCCTTCCTGTCCTTACTTGTCCCTGTCTTTTGACATTTACGCAGATGCATTATGGTGCGGCCAGGCTCATGCATTTTCGCTGCGAAAACTATAGAAAATCAAGCAATATCGCAAGTGATATCGATTCTGATTATATTTTCTTACATCAATCGCGAATGAACCTGGTCACACATTAACGCGTAATTCAATATCACGTAAGATAATTATCAAAAAGAGCTTTTACGCTTATCACAACTCTCAAGATATGTTATCAACTTTACAAAAGTTAACCATGACAATTGAATGAGCTCAAGCTTGAATGTTGGTATTAATTGATGAATATAAAAAGAATGCGTATTGTTTAGTGTACATGTAATTTTCACAGAGATATGAAGACTTCGGCCCCTTATAAAAATATATATTGAGAGGGGCCGAAATGTGTCTTGCTAGGGGCTTCAGGACCTTTCCGTTAGGGGCCGAAGTGGTAGTAAGAGCCGAAGTGCTAGGGGGCACTCCTTCATAAAAACATTCGTATGAATGACTTTAAAGCTTTTTAAAATGATACATGATCTTTGTCTATATGATATTTCAAAATTGAGATCGCGAAGCATTTTGTGTGTTATTCAAAAATCGCTTCTTAAACTGGACACATTTTAGTTGATACATTCTGGATCCATATCCAACCGCATCCAGTTTGATTTACCACCACCGCGTTTAATATCGAGTTCGACCTTGCATCCAAATTTATAACAGGGGCTTACCAAAAATAAATATTACATCATTTACATAGGTTTATACTTATCGAGTCCGATAAAGGTACTTAAGCCCTCGATTGCACTTTTGCTCAATGCGCCGGGGACGCCCACATACACTCGTATGGGTAAAGTGGACATAACTTTCTGTGCATTGATTGTCTTTGCATTTTTCTAGTTACAAATGGTGCAGTTGTAAAGACGCGTTCATATAAAAAGGCAAATCATAGCGCGAGGCGCGACTGCTCAGTATTTTACAGATGTCACGCTAAGTTTAAGACGCATTATTCAAACATTGCGCTTAACAAAAAATATGCGCTATAAACTTCAAGCGACATTTGTATAACAAATGTACAGCCCATGTTTCGCGCAATTATTTGCCCTTTTTTGAGTGCACGCGGCTCAGGTGTTTGTTAAACGACTACCACTGATTGTATACATTTTCAGTGAAAAAAAGTTTAATTTGGAAAGCCTAGCGAATTTAATATAATGTATCTCTCGTATAATCAATTAATTTATTTTCAAAATAGCTTTATGGTCATATCCAAATAGCAAAACTACATCCGATTTTAACTAGACAACCTACGAAATAAATATAGGTAATTATTCTACTATCTAAAAATGACAAGTAATTGATTATTCTTATCAAACATAAGTGGTCATGTTATAGAACAAGGTCAAAAACTGGCTTTCTGCTATGTTATGGGTTGTAAGCACTTTGGTGAGTTATGATAATATATAGATTATTTTCTTTTCACATATATTTGAATGTATAGTACTTCTGGCAATATATGTAAATATGTAAATACTTTAAAAGAGTATATATTATATCATTAGAGTATCGAATGCCTTCTTTGAATCGATAAATCAAATGCATCACAGAGACAAAGCCATCAGCCGAAAAATGTATAATTTGTATATCCTCCTATTCAAATTTCTAATATCAAAAAGTTTTTTTCTGTATGTTACCATTAACACCTTTTGCTGCACCTCAATAAAATCTTGTAAAATACAATATACAGTTGTACATTACCAGTTGTAAGTTACCCAACGCACCTTTGTTTAAAGCACAGTGCCTCAGACAGAAAAAAAAAGAAAAAAAATAATCAGAACAACCATTTGGCTTTGACTTAAATGGTAAAAAAAATCATTTACTTTATCAAACGTACATATTACACATCTCTAAAAATATTTGTATCGAAAGATTTCAAAAGGTTTTTTATTTAGTTTGAATACAAGAGATACATGTAAATACTTTGAACATAAGTCTGTCTAAACTATCTCAACTGCTATAAATACTTGACAAAAAACTTAACGAAATAACGATTGTTGCGTGTTCATTGGTCGTATTTATTGCAGTTTTATAATTAGAAGTGACACCGTTGTTTTATGGCGTATATTGTTTCAAGCGATTGTTCATGTAAAGGCACAAAAGAATAAAACGTTTAATTGTGTAACGCGATCTAACCACAATTATTCTCAGGAATTCACTTATAACTAAATTATTTGAGTAAATATAGCCCCATCTGTGATTTTATTCCATCATATCACGGTGATAGTTCGAGCAAAATCAAACTCGACTCTAAATGTATAAAGAGTACCATCGAAAAAACCATAACTGATTGACAACTTTGCAAAAGACCATTGGCAAATGTGATTTTCGAAACCATAAAATAAATGACCCAATTTTGGTTAAGTGTTATTTATTATCATAGTATTTCAGATGAATAATGCCCTTATTAACATACGAGAAAATTAACATAAGTGATCCGAAAATACTCTCCGTAAATTAGAAAGCTATTAAATTTATTACTACGCGTATAAATCACTTGAGCTAGAATAGTAAACCCAAACTGCCAAATAATATTATATATAGGACACATGCTTAGATATATAACTTCTCAAGTGAGATGAAAGTAACATATTTTGCAAATATTTGATTTGTAATGTTGTAACCTCGTATGATTACTCTTGTTTCATATATTTAGGGGAGGGGTGTAGCGAATGTTTTGATTCGTGGAGTTGTCTGGAATTTCATATGTAATAAGACATACGTATATGCCGTATTCGTAGTAGTTTTCAAGGTATAATTAGCATGAAATATACATGGAAATACACATTATATATAGGTCTACACATATGGAGGTAAAACTTAAAACATTCTTTCTCAACTTAAAGATGAAAAATGACAAAATATAAATCATTCTATAGTAGCACCTCATCGACAAAACACTTCATAGTAACTCCGACTGTAATAGACCTACTACAGACTCTTCAAGCCCCGAGCTATCTTTGATGGATTGGAAGATGATTTCCCACGTTCTATTTATTATCTGTGCCTTTTATTAATTTGATAATTGTGTAATTATGCTTAACACTCGCAGATAAAAAAGAACTATTTATCATATCATATTGGTGACTTTGATTTATTGATTTTCATGTCGTCGAGACAACATAAATTTTGAAAACGCATGTAGTAGATAAAACTGATTTAATCATGACAATTCAAATTTATTTTTTTACTCCATAATTGCAAGTACCATAAGATATAATGAAAAAAAGTAAAAAAAACATATTTGTATAAGAAGAGTGCATACTTAAATCTTATCAAATTTGTTATTAGAGATGAGGCTCAGGATTTTGAATCTTCAGATCTTCTCATCAAAAATCTAGAAACTTAATGAATTATTAGATTCCGTTAAAAATATGAGTAAATATTCGTTCCCATCTGACAGACACTAAAACAAATACAGACAAATATCTTAAGTAATTTATATTCTTTATGCCTTTAATTGAGCTAGTCTCTAATCTTCATATTCATGTTGCATACAAACCATCACCAACAAACGTCAGATCTGTAAAAAAAGTGTTGGCAACGTTATGGATTACCCTCTGCAGCACAGGAAAACTGGATAATTAGGTAATTGTTATAAGATGCATTTATGTGATCAGATTCAGCACAAATATTGTGCTTTTAGATTTATCTCCATCCATCTGAGATCCTTGATACGCGATACCACCCTACTTTGTATCTATCAATAGATAAAAATGGAGGCATGACCCAATTTTTGTCACGGACTATTTTTTCTTCGACTGCGCGTCGGTAACTTAAACGCGGAGCGATAGTATTCCCGAAAACCCATGGCCCCCATAAGTAATATATGTAAGCAATACATATCATAGCATTGTATATGGTTTACGGGGCGATATGTATAACTGATCACGTACTTATGCTAATATTGCATTGTTGCATCACGACGTTCATTGGAGAATGTGGATTAAAAATAATTGGCAAATGAATCTCACGAGATAGCTGCGTTCTCGCCTTTACAGCTGGGGTAAACTCGCGGCAACCCTAGTGGGCAAGATATTGGTCTAGATGTGGATCACTTTTATTTTAGTATATTTGAACTTTGTATTGCTGCAAGATTGTTCTTTCGAATGATTAATTGAATAATCAATTATGAAAACAGGTCATTTAGAGGTTTTCAGTTTTTAAAAGACTTCTTAAATAAATGGGAAAAGGGCCATACGTCAATGTGGATTATACTTGAGAAGCATTATTTCTCCAATGAATATTTTAATTTCAATGTTTAACTGTCCAAAAGCCCTATCAGGGCCAACTTTAGATTACAACTTTCAATAACGTTGATGACATTTGCCTTGGTGAGAAGGTTCCTTTCACTAACTGGGTTGAGAGCCAAGTGAGAAGATGTTGAGTCACCAGAGACTTTGTAACCTTTGCGAGACCCAAGCATGCTTCACAACTCGTCTAATATGCACCACCGCCCGATCCTCAAGTTCAATGCTAAGAGATGGGCTGTACCATTATGTTAAGAAAAATAATATTGGTATGATAGAAAATACAGATTTACATGAAAATTCAGAGAGACAAAACTTGATTTATGAAAAATTACTTTTAAAAAATGAGAAAAGATTGAAAAAACGCACGATCACTGGTTGGTACAGAATGGCATTATGAGATGCTATTTATCACTTGTTTTGGACA
Organism: Hydroides elegans; assembly: GCA_001703475.1. Taxonomy (NCBI): domain Eukaryota; kingdom Metazoa; phylum Annelida; class Polychaeta; order Sabellida; family Serpulidae; genus Hydroides; species Hydroides elegans. The sequence continues at coordinate 2,212 of LQRL01139131.1, read as the reverse complement.
TGCACGCACAATGTATTGGTTTCGATGTTCAAATTCAGTTTTCATATTAAAACGGTGTTTTTGATATGGGGAAGACGGTTGCAGATAATTGCAATTAAACAAAATGTCACAACTTAGACATCTAATTGATTTGATACTCATCGTGGTTCAATTAAACAGGGAAAACGGCAAGCCCTTTGCACGTTATTTGTAAAAAAAAGTGGAACGAAAACTAAGATATTGTGAAGAAAAATTACACGAACCCGTGTACAACTAAATACGAACCACCTAAAACATGCCAATTTTGCATTCAAACAGTGTAATTTCCCACGATGAAAAGGGGCACCCATTCAATTTGTAATCGAATTATTAGCTAATTACATCCCCGATAAAGATTTAAGTTTTATAATAAATTATCGAATATTATATTTCGGGAACCGTTTAAAGTGATGAATAATTCTCGCTCAAATATTGTATTGACATTAATGTCATGTTTTGTCGATCAATCGAGAGATGAAAAGTTGAAACGTTCTGAAAGCACACTTAATTTTAGAGAATGAAAACCTAAACCACGCTTTATATTCTTGTCATGAAACGCCACGTTTTTGATCCGATCTGTGCCTTAAATCTGCATAAAATACACTATCAGATAAGAGTGTAATGATAATGTTGGATGTATCATATTTGATACTATTCTCATATCTATTGTCTGCATTTAGTCACCCTGCTTTTGATAAAAATGGCAGTCGTTTTTTCATGTCGGGCCTTTTAAAAAACGATTCCCAAAATAAACTGATGATATGTGTCAGTTTCTTTGAACGATCGCTATCTCTTAAAATATTGTGATTTTGCAATGTGTTGTAATTTCAGAAAACGAAATAACTGCTCATTTACCAGTTAAGTGTATTCGTTTTTTTTCTGATTATTTATATTTCGAATATTGATTTCCGCTTGGATAAGCCTAACGTATTTTTAGGTCGATTAAAATGAAAATAACTACCTTACGAGATTCAATGAGTATTCTACAACACAATCACCCCATTATTTCTTGATATAAACGAAACAATAACTTATATACAAATTCAAAGCAGGATTCTAAGGTCGAAAATCGTGCTTCATGAGACTCATGCCTTCGTATAGATAACATGATGCCATTCGTCGTGAAATACGTTCGCCATCCTCAAATAGTGTCAAGGCCTAAGTCCGCTACCCCGTCCTCGATTTGATAGCGACATCACAACTTAACATTTTTTTACTGATTTTATACACCATTTATCATGACAGCCATTGCAATTGTTTCAATGTTTGGAGCATGGCACGCAGCAAGCTAAAACATCACAATGCTAATTTCTTATAGAATAATAGGAATGTTTTTTGTGAAAATATATTTCAAACGTTTCGTTTAATATAGCTGCCTTTACATAAGGATACAATATCGTGATTTTCCACATTTTAGAACTAGTTATCATAAACAGTGACTTCAATGCGATCTGTCGCTCTCCGTGCTTATAAGAATTCTTATAACACACATGCGCGTGACACGGACGTCGTCGGTACTAGGGCTAACGTTCTTAATGTAGAAGCTGGATCAGTGTATTTGAGCTGGTGTGTTTTCCACTTTTGCAACAAATCAATTTAAGCCCATGTAATTATTTAATCTTAATACACAACAAGCACGTCTCAAACTCCTTTGACAGTCACACGTAGCATAGGTTGTTTTTTTCTGACATCCGTCAAAATTGAAATAAGAATAAACAACCATGAACATGCATTATACAGAGAGAATGAAATATGTGCACAATATGTAAAATCACCAAAAGGATTACATCTACATTAAGCGTGCATAATGTGCGCGATTTAATACGCTGAAAGGGCAAAGTTGATCTCAACAGTTCATTATTCGCCGTTATATGTCATCATTTTACGGCCCATAACGCATGGATTCTGGCAAGACACTGGGTTATAGTACATTGTTTGCCAAACTCCGGTCCGCTTAGTAACCTATAAAAGTTAACATTAACGCACATAAACGCGGGGGCATTTTGACCATCTTTGTGATGTCGCGCTTAAATATCTTTATCATGTCGTTTGATATTGAGATATATGATCTTCTTAAAAGTCTGAATGATACCGTAGAAGTTGATATGGACTTGTTCTTCTAAACATTTACTATGAAATATTTATACAATGATGTTTTTGTTTCTTCAAAGCTTTCATAGGGGGGGGGGGGGGG
>LQRL01139130.1:0-16244 GCA_001703475.1 Hydroides elegans | reverse complement strand
TTAATTTAATGAGAATAATCAACAAAAATTAATGCAAATTTCATAAAGAAATAATCAAATGAAACATGCACGACGATTAGAAGAATATTTGATTTCAGCTAATTAGAGGTAAATGAATAGTCAGGGCTAAACTTTGACCCGAAGTTTATCGTGAAGCGAGCGCCGAAGGCGCGAGCGAAATTTATTTATTGAAAAAAAAAACAATAATGTATGGATACGGTCGTGCAAGATAGCACTATAGTCCGAGTGAAAACGTACAACCACAACGGTCGTCGCTGTAACTAGAGACATAGTTCAGACATCCTTTATGAATTTTTAAGCAAAAACATCTAGTATATCTTGCATTGTACATCAGTGTCTGACATAAACAAATAGTTTATAATTCATGGCAATATTTGACGCTCTGGTCTGATTATTTGGGAGCCATCGGGTGCCACATTTAAAATTTAGGGAGCTAATGGCGCCAGGCGCCCTCCAAGAAAAGTCCCTGATTAAGGACACTGTTATTTAAGAAATAACATATTATTTAATGAATAAGCAATAATACTTCAGTAAGTGCACCTTATTTGCCATTATAATAATTATTATCATTATTATGTCTTAGAATATAAACAAATGTTTATTTAACTTATGAATAATAAATGAGTTAAAATTAAAATCTGATTGGTGAAAAAAAACATAAATAAATATGCAATTAATACAATTGATAGATGATACAACTTTGGAATAATGTTTTTGTGGTGTATTAAGGCGAAGAATCATATGTGTACACTGGGGCAGTGATGTGTACACTGGGGCAGTATGTACTCTGGGGCAGTGTGCGACATCAACCATTACTTTTTATTGGTTTTCCATAAGGAACGAATCGGAAACCAGGGGAAGAACTCGAAAAGCTTCTGCGGTGGCAAGACCCGTTAACCATCTATATATCGAAGGAACTTTTACGTTTGATCCTATATCGATCCCTTTCTTTGTGTATTTTACGTCATCGGGTTGCATATACGTCTATTTGTTACGTCTTGAATCTTCGTCACATTAGCATTACGTCATTCGTATTTCCTTGAAGAAAAACAACATGTGGAACATTTTCTCATGACGTCACGAGGTTATTTGCCAAAGGGTGGGGCTAAAATCAGCTAAAGTAGGGCATTCCACATTCACGATTGAAAAATGTATCTGAACCTCATATAATTTCAAAAAAATATTGTCAATATCGAATCATTCTTTCATCCCAATAAATGTTTTTTCTTTGATATATATCATCCAGATCATACCCTTCTCGATAATTACAGCATTACAATATCTTGTTATATCCCCTACTGATTCATCAATTTACTTATGGCATGCTGCTACCTGTCAATTACACGATACCATCCCAGTCGGTAAGACGTTGCAATGACGTCGAGAGAACGTTCGAATTTTTGTAATTTGCTATTTGAAATAGAATACAAAACGCTCAACAATTTGAAAGTTTTCCCGGTGTCTATTCAGCGGGATGGAAAGGATGTCACATCCAAGTAGAACGTTAGGAAGACGTCTGACGTCAGAACGTAAAATGAATTCGGGAGCTTTACTATGTGTATAACCCTTAGGAAAACGTCTAAGACAAGTTAAGGCCATCTTAACAGCGTGCCTTTACAACGTGAGGTCAGTACGTCATTTCGAGCAATGTTTTCGAGTTACGTCTTACGGAAGAACCTTGCCGAATGCAATCCAATGATGTTCTGTTAAAACGTAGACGCAACAATTGTGTCAGACGTCTGAAACGTTTAAGAATGATACAAAGGCCGACATTAGATCGTCTTTGCGACTTTACGTCCGAAAGCGACGTTTTGCGAACGACCCTTACTCCTCGCGATGCAATAATATTCTCTTTTATATTCAGCGCTGACATTTTCTCGTATTTCCGGCATTTCATATTAATTCATATCTCATTCTTGGCCGCATTGTGTAGATGTTTATTAATTAAGGAATTGTTATGATAGCAAGAATTCCATTCATCGCAATTTTCATAAAAGCAAACTTATATTTCTAATAATTCACGGACAAAACATCCTGGGTAATTTGAGCATCTAGATATTCCAGTGATTTTTTTATCATGTATGCGTTCTAATTAACAATTATTGCACGCTTGATTACTATTCTAAACATGGAATAATGGGTGACTATATCAATAACAATTGCTTATAAACAATAAATAAATTCCATAAAGCTAATAATTTAGTGCGTATACATACAAACGCCATACAAACAATAGAATACACCTCATAAAATCGGCAATACGACGCCGATGCGAATCGTAAAAAAACATCAAATATGCGGAAAAAATATAGTTTTTTTTTCAAATATCAGCATCCATATTTACTGAAATTATTTAGAAAAAATAGATAAAGTCAATAAATAATAAATCTGACGATTTTGGTCGACTTTATTTCACACTACATACTACATGCGTATAACATAGTTGGCTCGCACTGATATATTATGTGACCATTTTACTGATATGAATTATTTATAACTCATAATTCAACATTTTAATGTTTTCATTTTCGAATTAAGGCTAACCAAACATTTGGGTTATGCAACTGAATACCATTCTGTCATATTCTATTAATTTGGTGCCCCCAAAAAATGGCACATGGGGGCGCATAAAAATAAACACATATTGATGCTGCTTTTGCATCGAACTTTTCTAATTTCCGTAGTCCGAGCAATGATAATAAGCGCAGGATACAGGCTGCCAACTCTATAACTTCCATCAAATCGCTGTGAAAACATTGTCTGGCTTATGTATTGTCTCTGTTGTCTCGTCGCTATTTTTGTAACAAAATGAAAAATAAGTTGACTAAAAGCTATGATGTGCTTTTGATACCCCGCTTTCCTATTTTTATTATTCAGATTTTATTTTTTTTTTCAGATTTTTTTCAGGTTTTATTATCCTGGTTGGCACCCGCAGCAGAGGCATTGAACAAATATAATTTGAGCAATAAGATGGGAATAATACGAACATTTTTTAAACTCATTTGTTTATATTGGAATACAACAGTTTGAAATGTTAATTATCATATCGAATAGATAGATCAAATTTAGATTTGCTGCCCACTCCATAACTTCGCAAAATCGCTATGAAAACATTGTCTGGTAGACTTTTTGTATGTATTGTCTCCCTTTTATTTTTGTTACAAAACGGGAAAAATAAGTTGTCTAAAAGCTATGATGTGTTGATATCCCGCTTTCCTATTTTCATTTTGTCAGATTTTTATTTTCCAGCTTTTTATGTCCTGGTAAGCGCTCGCAGAGGAACCATTGAACAAAATTAATTTGAGCAATAAAACGGGAATAAGACGGAGACGTTTATATAAATCATTAATGTTTTTAACCTATTATGCCCCGTTTTGATTCTTAATCATCCTTTCAATAACATGTCTGTAAAAAGCAAAATAGGTTGGATAAACAATGCTGTTATTGGTGCCCGTTTAATATTTGTTATATATATTTTCTTGTTAAACCTAGCTTGATTTTGAATACAAGATTTTCCAAATTAGTCAGACCTCAAAACTTTATTGGTTTGCATTATTCTATTTTCAATTTTCAATAAAACCCTGAATTATATTTGGTATGATATCGATTGCATTTTATGCAAAAGAAATAGGTTATGAGTGGGGATGCTGATACTGTTATAAATTGCTTTGAATTACCAGTACATAGAAATCGTATACTCGTCTGTATAGTTAGCCATTTTTATAAATAAATTAAAGGTTATCGGCGCAACGACCAAAATCTTCAAATTATAATTTTACCCCAGCCTGATTTTATATGCATATTCCTTTACATATTGATGCTCAGCCCGTTGGTACTTATTAGGCCCTATTCATTTCGGATGCGTACTCTCCGGATATTTGTGACAGATCCTAATCTAAAACACATCAGAACAGCACACCACATCTGTTGTTTTGTGAAATCAAAATTTCTTGCGTTTATAGTTTTTCTGTGTTAGTGCGAATTGACTGTCGATCCTTAATGAATGAATGAATTATGAATCAATTAAATCCCAAATTTAAGTTATGAAACAACAAATGACATCGCCTGAATTGGTTCAGTCAATGTCAACATACGCTTGTTCACTCAGTGGATGTATTCATCGCCTGAAATTGACCAGCGTATGTCAACATACGCTAAATTTGGCCATATTGATTACACAGTTTGACATATTTTTTTTCAATAAGGTGTTGTATTATAGTGCTTTTTATAACTCTGATAAATTGTTGTGTCACAAAATAGTCAGTAGAATTAATCGATTTTTAAAAGAATCGGTCGCGTTTCCCTTAGGTTATACGATAATATATATTTTCTATATCATTTGAATGCTATACACTTGTTTAAAAACATATGTATTTTCATAAGGCATCTTCTCACATTCGGTGCTTCTGTTCATCGGAAGTCGGCCTCCTTCCCTAGCTGCTGTCAATTACAAGGTCCAATGCATCATGGAAAGCGACATCGAGATTAAAAGCAGTGCCGATAACTCAATTTGCACACGGCCAGGTGATTAAAATATTAGCCACATATCGCATTTATCTTATTGCTTTTTGATTGTCCCAGTCTTATTATTGCCAAGTTTGTGTTTATTAGCAAGATGGTATTTTGGTCAAAAGTAGTGTGTTGTTTGGGATTGGTTTCAGATTGCGGTGCTCAAAGAAGTGACAAGGTATGGATAAACAAATATGAATTGCATTTGAATAAAATGAATGAAAATGTGTATCAAAAGCACAACTTTCACAATCGACGGGTTACTTAACGAGTTCATGAGTTTCTTAAATGGAGCGTAAGAAATATGCGACCAAAATGTTTATTAATAATTTAATATGATTTGTCCATCAAATAATCATTGCAACATCTGACTGCAAAAATTTAACATGAAGAAAAAGATAAGTGTTAATGGGTCGAATTAATTACTGAACATAATACTGTGTATATTCAAATTGTTTTCACAAACAATTAATTATATTTACCGATTTAAATATGTTTGGTATCGTGTTTAATGCACTTATCAGAAAAAATAAGAGTATTGTTGTCATTGGATTCGCAGAAAAATATGCTTCAAGGCACCAATTGTTTTCGTTTTACGTGACACATAAATCAGCTTAATTAAAGTGTTACTCCAACGATTATTTTCATTAAAACCGACCGCTGTTGAATTAGCTTACATCACGAAAATCGCATCTTGTCACATCATAAACACCTAAACAACTTTAAAATGTCTGCCCTGGAATTTCAGGACAAATAGCTTATTAGAGTTGTGCAATAACTGGCTAGGTCTACTTATCATGTTTTGCATATAAATTGTGCCATGACATGAGTGTCGCTATTTTAACAAAATATATCCTACAATAGATCGGCAACTATACAAGTAGATATGCATTAATATATGAAACGAAATTTCTAAATGCCATTGAAAACCCCTTATCGCAAGACATTGAGGTGTAACATAAACTATGTGTTACTAAAATCCCTTCAATTGCTCTACTTTGACGCAACTAGGTTGCTAAATGACTCATCTGTCTTTGGCTAATGTGACTTTTAACCGTGATGCAATGTGCAAAAAATAGCTATAAAATTCATATAATCAAGTTATGGTGACATATCTACTCTATTTTGTGACCAATAATTAGCGAACAAGAGAGATTATTAGCAAAATAGACAACAAGAATGAGGTTGTTAAATATTTTGTATTTGGTATGTTATTTTTGCAGTATAAACAACCAGAATCGAACAACAATATTGATATTTGATGTAGACATCTAACTTTCCAGGTAAATGAACATACAAAGAACATGTATTTTAATTTAATATGCCATACAGTAGTAAATAATAAAATAGACACGGAACAAATTTAAAATTCCCCACACACTTACGCGCAAGAATATTTTAATTTGCAGAACTATTTTTAATTAATGAACATGTAGATAACATGGCGTGAGTGACGAGTGTGTTAACTGGCAGGTCGACAGGTAGACAGGTCGACAGGAAGACAGGTCGACAGGTAGACAGGTCGACAGGTAGACAGGTAGCCATCTGCAAGTACTAACAGTTGTTGATGTGCACTGTAAAGCCATATTGTATAATTTTATGGACGAATATTAATCAAAGCATGTGGTTAACAGGTCGACATATGTATATTATGCGTGTATATTCGATTTCACAATGTACCATTTCCGTACTTGCATTGAGTCGCTACGTGTCGACCTGTCTACCTGTCTACCTGTTGACCTGTCAACCTGTCTACCTGTCGACCTGTCTACCTGTCGACCTGTTTACCTGTCGACCTGTCTACTAAACATGAAACTTCTAAAGGACCGAATCACTCCCTTTATTGCGAACTATTTTTTACTGTGTGGGGAATTGTAAATCTTAGCCAGAGACACAAATAGAACATGAGAAAACCAACTCACATTTGATTAGATAAATCGTCTCCAAAATTAAAATTATTTGTGACAATAACAAATAAAGTTAGTCAGTTCCCACCAATGGGTTGGATTTGATTAATTAATGCATTCTCGACAAGGATTACTGCCATATTTGATAATCCTTGATATTAAGACTACTTAATGTGTTATGATCAAGCCTAGCCCACTAAAAGAGTCAATGATTCTATTAAATGTTCTAGTGCATTAGAAACAATGATTTGATTTTCCTCTGAATTGCAAATGTTATATTTACAAAAAAACGACGGGAGTTTGTGCATATGTAACATATTTTGCATATTGAACACCTTGTTTTTGTATATAGGTATATATCAAGAGCATATTGATAAATCATAACTAGTACAAATCATTTAAGATATATATGCGATTTTTTTACATTGAGATCTAATTATTTAGTGCCAGAAATGCATAAGTATAGAGCTACAAAATCATCTGTTTATGATTAAACACATTGTTACTCAATTTAGCAAAACAGTTATTTTATTATAAACTGTATTGATCTACATAAATATTGTTTATAAGCTAGAAATTTTATGTAAAGGTACCTAAATGTGTAGATACATAGAATGAAACAACCATTTTTAATGTTTGTTTCCTTTTGGAGACATCGAGACAACCAATTTTTGGCATATCGTAAAGAAGCCAATGAGGAAATAACAATTCAGTTGAATTCTTAAATTCATGCAATTACCTGTATGCCACTATATTTTCGAGTGTGATGTTCGTAATTATTACGTAAGATTAACGTTTCCTAACAATTAGAAGACACTCGTATGATTCTATTGTCATCAATTGTCGAGTTTTAAATTTGTTTGCATAAAGAAATTGATATCAAATAAACGGTACTTCAGCAATAAATGAAAGATATTTTACTCAGAATACGTTTACATATTAACGCTCAAACAAAAGGTTGTTTCCTATGGTAACAATATAGAAACAGCCAATAAAAATGGTTGTTTCATCATATGTGTCTATTCCTCAATATACTAAAATAACATACGATTATTTGCCTCACTACATGATATTCCATATTCATTAGGAAATAAGGCAAACAGCAAATATAAGTTATTATGGATTTGTGACATAAAATACATATTCAAAACATTTGAACTTGACCTTTAACTATAAGAAAAAAGTATTTCATTTATTTTGTATTATTTGTTTATGTTTGTTAATTTATGATCCCATGCTTTACAAATAAAAGATTATACATGGCTGTGATTAAAAAGTTGATGTGAACATATAAAGTCGCAATTATAAGACGTGTGTCTCTTTTAATATTATAGATATGATGGAAATGCGTAATTTATCAAGCGACAGACCCTTCAATGATCTCTGACCTTGATTGAAATTTTAAAATGATGTTCATTATTGCTTTGTTTCTTACATACAATTAACATTACTATATAGTTTATTCAATAAGCATGTACTTGGACATCTGACTGATATTACAGTGTTTGAAGACCTCTGGACCTATTTATTTATGTCACAACGTGCTTGTATGACATTCAAACATACCCATTGCTCTAATGGATATTGGTCTGGTGGTTATTATTTACGGCATTGGAAAATATCTATTGTACTAAATCACATGAGAGTGCATTATGTACAGAAGAATAGTTTTGACAGTAAAATCAGTTCATAATGAACGTAACTTCTATATTGTGTCTTGTTTATAATATATAAGTAAAAAATCGATTTTTATTTTCACTTAAAATGTACTTTTTCAATGTTCGCAATGAGATCGCAGATAATGAATATGAATATGTGGTTCGATGATTTGAACATAATATTAATGAAGGAAAATGTATATAGCAATAATTAATATAATACCATAAGTCTGTTTGGTTCAGTATCTTGTTTTGAAATAAACAGTCGGTTTTTAAAGAAACAAAAACATTTTCCATATGCTTTCATTGCCTAAACACGTATGTTATTATGTGTAAACAGGTGTTCAATCTTACAATTTGAATGGGTACTTTGACAATGTTGTATGCAAAAAGGTAATTTTATTGGCAACACCAGATACATATTATATAAATAACGCAAAATAGATTCTACTTGCATCTCAGATTACTTAAATAGCTTAATGTGTAACCATTGCCCTTTTAAAAGCATTCACCTGCTTGTTGTTTAATCGACCCTATGTATATTCAGATAAACATTTTAAATATTTCATTGCCTATATCAGGAAAAGTATAGTGTAACAAAATGGCATTTGAATCATAAAACACAAATAAATATACATATCCAGAAAGCTAATTCGGGCACATATCGATCTGTCTTCTAATAGTGAATATGATTTACATGTTTACTTAAGTTTTAAATCAAAATAGATTATAAATTTAAAAGCCTGTTTTCAATTTATCTCTTTGTATGTTTTTTTTATGAAAATGCAACTTTGGACTAGCACATTTTCTCCGACTTGTTGTGAATTTACAAAATTTGTAAATGGTAATTTTAAACAACTAAACATGTGAATATAGTTGTGAATTTATCAACGCTCCTAAATAGATACCCATATTTGACATACGTCAAATGTTTTGAGTAAAAAGGAAGTTTAATGCACAGTATTTGCTAGATATTGCCACTTATAAGAAATTTGTAGATTTAGGAATGTAAAACATGGAGGAAGATATATCAATAATTATTTCCAAATGCATTTTGCATTTAACAATGTTAGTGCAACTCTTCAACATTATAAAACAATTTTTGTGAATGTAAAAGTAAACAGCCCATGTTTTTTCCGAAACACTAAAATATGTGTATATATTTCAATTTGACTCCTAAAACGAAATACATGAATTCATAGATATATATAGTTTAAGATTAGACCCAATCCAAGAAATATAGACCGGGTGCGTAGTAATTTTACATTTTGTTAAACAAATATAGGAAAATCAGGTTCACTGAAACTCGACTTGAAGTCCTGGTTAGTCTCCTTGCTTAACCACTTATTAAATATTGTGCACCCTTGACTACCTTATAAATACCTGCATAAGCTCATTTTGACCAATGACAAAGGCAAAAGTCCTGGTCAATATGACACGTCATTCAGAATATACTCACTTCATTTTCAAGAAACATAACGTTTCAGTCGGACATGTTTTAATTACTGTTAACTACATATACTTAAAAAGAATGTTCAAATGATTCGGTTTACATCTTGTAAGTACAAAGTAAAGTTGATTAAACATTATTTTCTAGCAAAATTGTTGAGTAGTTGACACATCGTTATCAAGTTTGATAACACAAAGAAATTGATAATGATTAATGTTAAAACAGGACTGCAAGTGGATATATCAATATAAAGGAAAATAATTAAGCAAACAAACTGTATAAATTAAAGTTTGTGTCATAAAAATTAGGAATATTTGCAACATCCATGTCCAAAAATTTGAAACGTTCGAAAATTGTATACTGTTCAAGAGGTTCAAACTTGATTTTGTACCACGGCAATTATGTTTGCCACTTTTGTGGCCACTTAGTTAATCCTCATTATGTACTCATTAATTGTTTGTGCATTGCTATCGCCAGGAAGGGGTCGTTGTTTTGCCTTTAGACCTTATGTATAAAATGTAAAGTTAAAAATTATTTTAAATAGTGATGCCTGCGATAGAAAGACACGCGTAGTTAAATTGTTCTTACATTTAATGTTTACCAAGTTTAATTTCAAATAATAGTAATATGAATTAATTTATTTAGTTTATCTTTAATTTTCTTAATAAGTGAAAACATACTTGTAGTTTTTTTCTTCCTATGTAAAGAAAGTATTCTTATGAGCAGTTATAATTTACCATACAGTGTTTATGATTAATGGATACATGCATAAAAAATATTCACAAAATGCTGAAAATCATGTTTATTGTTTTATTTAACTAAGACACAAATGTCCTAGGTTCAAACAGATCAAAGTTAGAAGACTTATCAATAACATTTGATATGGTGGGTTCAAAGTCGGTAGACGGATTAGTAAATTTAAGCTCCTTGATTGATCCGATTGTATGCCTCTATACCTTAAGCTAATTTTGAGTTGGATAACAAAACCAGCTTTCCCATTTTTCAAATTATTATAAGGAACAGGGGTTTCAAGAATAAATTATGATATGATAATCAAAATAATATTATTTAACCGCATGAAAATAAGAAATCGATTATGAATTTATTAGGTAAATTGCAAATTTACTAAGTTTTAAATAAATTCATCATACTAGCTAACACGATAATCAATTAATAAATAAATAACTTGCACGGATAATTTAAATAATAATTTACGGTTTCTTGATGATTTCACAAAATAATAAAATATATGGAAATACAGTGCTTGTGTCGTTACATAGTGAGAGACCAATAATTGTTAAATAGATATTCCAGGACAACTAGGAAACATACCGATTTAAGACTTGATTAAAAATACTGAAGTTAGATAAAAATATAATTTATGTGATTTTAAAGAAATTCTATCGCAGGCATCATCTTCAATTTTTAGCTTAAACAATAAATTTAGCCTAAAATTGGTTGCATTTCTCCAATTTTTGCTAGTTATATGCAGCTAGGGTTGTTTACATAGGGATTATTTATCATGCACTCCTAGGATACGTTGAGGTGTGCTAATAATTAATAACATCTACGTGGCAACTGAATAACTGCCGTGGTACATGTTATCTTTACTTATTCTAAAAAACAAGAAAGCTGGAAATATAAATGTCGAACAGCATTCATTTTGGACAGCATGATCTATTTTCGCGTTTTTAACATCTAAACCCGATTCCTTATTAACAATTCCTCAATAAATGGTATTTCAAATCAATCTGTTGTTTGATCTGTCTTATATAGTGCAATTGATTTATATAGTTACCCATTCTGTAGATTAAGGGATCTGTCCCATTTTTGAACGTCTGAACAGCTTCAAACACTAGATTTAAAACTTTATCTTCCATAGATATACACTCTGTGACTGATTTGACAAAAAACGAGTTATATTGTAATCATTTATGTCTCAATTTTGAGCATTTCAAATGTTAGAATATCTTAAACGAATGTGAGTAAGGAATTTCAAATCATAAAGGACATTCACGCAAATAAATATCATCCAAAGAAATTTTTAAAAAAGGTTCAGAAGAACTTTGCAAGAAGGGTTTGAAAAAAAATGGATTGAGTATGCCCTAAAACCTTCTCTATATATAAATTATATCATATATTTGTGGATGTCTCCATGTGTCTCATAAATCCAAGTAAATTAAAAAAAACACCTTCCTATAAAATGGGAAAGGAATTATAAGGAGAAAGTGACGACTTTATGCATAATGTTAAGATAACGCTTAAACTCAACTGAAAAAGAATATTAAAAAATGCGAAAGTTCTTATTATAAACGAAATTATGCTTTTTAGCTCGTAATCGAAATGGTTATTGGCCCTCAGAAATTGACATTTTTCTCTATATTCTTCTATCAGTTTTTTTTAAAAAGGCATGCCAAATTTGATCCATGTAAAATTAGTAGAAAAAGGGATTCAAGCAGATTTACAGAATGTTTACATGGTTAACAGGTCTGTGAGTTTCCAGTATATTAAACTAATGCAATTCAATATGTCAATTTCGAATTCGAAATTGTTATAAGATTCACCCAGTTACTGCAACAACGGGTACGTTTTTTTTCTAGTGTCTATTTTTCTTTAGAATTAATTATTATTTTCTGGATACTCGTTAGCAATAAAAACATTCTAAAAACATTCTAAATTGCTTTAGAAAATAATTGCGAAAAATTCATTGCAGAAAGACCTAGATGAGCTACAAGACTGGTCGGCGAATCGGCTACTAAATTTTCATCCAGATAAATGCTAACTATTAACGCTAGGTACCCGCAAACTAGAGAGCGAATATTACCTCACCAACTTGAATGTGTTGATAGTATGAAGGACTTGGGGGTAGTCATTGACTAATGTCTAAATTTTGAAGCCCATATAGAAGAATATAAATAAAGCAAACCAAACCATGGAGAAGATAAATAAAGCAAACCAAACCATGGGCATGATTCGGCGCGCCTTCACGTTTATGGACGAAGATATGTTCGTATATCTCTTTAAGGCCTTTGTACGCCCCCTGCTCGAGTACGCAAATGCCGTGTGGAATCTGCACAAAGCCAAAGACATCAACGCTGTTGAGAGCTAACAAAGACGCGCAATGTAAAGGACATCGATTGGAGTTGCATAATTTCCAATGTAATATTTTGGAGTTGCATAAATGCTCTCTCCTCGGCCAATCAAATTTGGTCTTTCATTTTATCTTTTTATCCAGTTTAAACCAGTTTTAAGTCGTTTTGAACCAGTTTAAGTAGCTTCTGGTTTCGCTTCAGTTGACCACAAGATTTTGAAGAGAAAGGACGTGCTAAAAGTTTTAAAGAATATTTAAGAGTTGAAAGTATCGGATATTTAGAGTGACATTTTATGGATATTTAAAGGCGAAAAAAGGTATTTATATTTTTTGAAAATGTGTTGGAGTGAATAGAATATTCTTAGATATTTTCTTATGCGTTTTGTCGATTTGTTGTATTTTTGGAAATCGCGTATATTAGGTATCGTTCACACATCTCGTTCGCTCGTTAAATTATTGTTTTTCATTTGATTTTGAGAAATAGTTAAAGGGTCGAATAACTGCATTTTTCGCGTTTAGTTAATTTTTTGAATGCACCCGTATATTGCGTATTTTTTGGAGGTTTAGTAAGCAATTTCTCTCGTTTGTTTTTGCAGTTATTCACGATGTTTTTGATGTTGACAACGTTCGATGTTTCGATGTATTGAGAGATTTTGATGTCGAATAGATGTGTTCGGATTTTGAGAGAGTTTTCACACTGTTACTCGTCACATACGTCAACAAACACCCGTAGATTACTTATCGCCGTTTAATTCGCTTTCGCCCCGAACGACCACCTACGGCGGCCGTTAAAGTGAATAACTTTCGCAGTGTATAATCCTCGCCATCGCAATCTTCGCCATGCAATCCTCGCCATTGCATCCTCGCCACGCACTCCTCGCCATCGCAATCCTCGCAATTGCAATCCTCGCTATCGCAACCCTCACCATCGCAGCCCTTGCCACCATATCGTCGCCTTCATGCTAGTCGCTATACCAGCACCATCTGCACATCTAAAGTGGCTGCAGAAACGACTTGGCACCTCTCCAACACTGCCGCCGCTTCCTACAGTCTACAGAGTGCAGATTCCCACGCTTTATGCCACAACCCCTTTTCGGCCCGTATTCACCGCACTGCACATACCAGAATTTCAAGCCATCTCGCCATGCAAATATGCAGTTCTGCACCAGTCGTTCGATGAATACGGACACACCAAAGCCAGACAGCGTCTAGACAGCACACGCTCATCAAATCCTCGCGTCGTCTCAGTCCCTTTGGGCCCAGATTCATCGCACATTGAAGATCATCATTCAGAGGCCTTCTACAATGCAACACCATGATTTATCCAACGTTGTTCGATGAATGCAGACCCACCACACGCGCCTCAAGCCAGACAGTCTAGGTGTACCCTGCGCGTGTGTGCCTCCCTGGAGAACCGGTTTGAACTCGTTTTTTGATACCAACCCACATGGGGAAACTCCAACACCGATGACCCAGAAAGCAGCCAATCAGAAGCCTCGTTACAATTATGGCAAACCGGTTTTGTCTTGTGTAAGGCAAAATGTTACGATACTTTTGCATAAACTACATTCGCACGGTAACACAGTTATGCAATAACACTACATGCATCATACGAAAACACATATGAACCAAGTCATCTGCAACAGGACTTCAGGTCAGAAAACGTATGTAATAACATCGTATGTCATTTGAAGTTTATGAAACTTGCTTTTGCAACTTTATTGACTTATAGAATTTGACTTTGAAATTTATTTGGTTTCAATCTTGACTTTAAATATTATTCGTATTTTGACTTTGTGGTGTGTTGCAAATTAACTTTAACATTTTCACATGTTACAAAGTTGGTTTATATGTTCTATAAATTAAGTTTAAAGTATTATTTTATATCCTTATGGTTGGTTGAGTATGGCAAGTGAGAGTAGCCAAGAGACAGTTATTGATGCGTCAAATGAGGGTGCTACAGGTGGGGAGGATCGCGCTGCCCCCAGCAACCCCACCCCCTCTGAACGCAGTATGGCCGAAGGACGTTCCGTTCGAAGTCGTGTTCCAACTGACCGTGGCTTGGAACATCAGCGAGATTTAAGGCGGAAAAGTCTCCGAAATTCCATTAGAAGATGGCGTCAAAGCGGTGACGCTATCGGAGACGCTGTGGCCGGCTGCAACAGTATAGAGATGTTGTGCGCTCATAGGGATTCCTTCCTAAAGGACTGGGAGCAGGTAGCCAGAGAAGCGGATATTATGCAGGAGATCGCCTCCCTCGATGTTTCTATGGAAGAACTCGAAGCCGAAACAAGACAACTTCGCAGGGACATCAACCATAGAGTCAAGGAACTGAATGATGATGCGAGATCGGGAACATCAAAGGGCTCGAAATCCCGAGGATCTTCCAAGCGAACCACATCGTCCAGTACCTCGACTAAGGCGATTAAGATGGAAGCCGCAGCAAAGGCAGCAGAGTTGCAAGTCAAGATGAAATACCACGTAGCGGAGCAAGAGCTGCACGCAGCTACCGGAAGAGTCACTCTACAAAAGGATATAGCCCAGGCACGCCTGCATGCTATAACTGAAGAGGATACATTTGCAAGTTTGCCCGACACTACGGCGGACGTCCGAGAACGTGTGGAAGATTATATTGAAGGATTGCCAACCGCCCAAGGACTGCAGACTGCGGATCCATCGTATCCCTACACGAGTATCGGAAACATGAACATCATCACAGTACCGCCTACTGCCCCTGCGGTTTTTGCGGGAGGACCTAACCCTCCAGTCACCACAGCAGTACCACCTCAAGTTACCAACACTGTGCAACCTACTCATCACGCAACTCTACACGGACATGTATTCCCTACTTCTGCCATACCGCGTCCATTGCTATCAACACACGTGAACTCGACTCGTCATAATGCTGGTCATGTTTGGAATCCTCACGCTCCGCAGTTTGTTCCAGCGGCTGTGACCCAACCACCTCCATGATTCTACGGCATACCACAACATTTTGTACCAGCGACTGTGACACAACCACCTCCTGGATTTACGACACTCCGCAACGTCCACTATTCGCTGCTAGCGGAGTACCACAAACTGCCTATTCGACGCAGAAAGCAGCAAGGTAGAATTCACATCTGCAATACAGCAATGTGCCCGAACCACATGTGTTTACCGGCGATCCTCTTGATTACGCTTCGTGGAGAAATGCGTTTGAGACCCTGGTCGAGAGTAAACACATTCCTCCAGCTGATCGCATTCACTACCTGAAGAGATACCTCGGCGGAAGAGCACGTGAATGTGTCGAAGGCTATTTCCTGTTTACGTCCGAGTCTTCCTTTGATGAAGCAAAGACTCTCCTGGACAAACGATTCGGAAACAAGGATGTGATAGCCAAGGCCTTTCAAGAGAAGCTACATAGTTACCCTAAGATTGCCACAGGTGACTTTAAGGGTCTGAAACGATTTGGAGATTTCTTAGGAGAGTGTCTTGCCGCGTCTAGGGCTTTCTCGTGCATGTCTTTGCTGGATGATCCGGACCAGAACCTCAACCTTCAAGAGAAACTGCCACAGAAGAATATCGATCAATGGTCTGAGATAGTTGGAAGCTCCGTCAACTTCCCA
>LQRL01139116.1:9173-27683 GCA_001703475.1 Hydroides elegans | reverse complement strand
CAAATCAATTGTTTTTGGTTACTAAGTGACTTTAAAGCATAGCTTGATAATTAAAATTGTATATCTAAACGAAAAAATATTTTCCGAGGTATTCTCTTAAAACTTGGGTGAGTTGACCAAAAACTTGGGTGAGTTGACTAATCTATTTGGGTGAGTTGGTCACGACTTGGGTGAGTTGGTTTTTGGGTGAGTTGGTTTTTGGGTGAGTTGTCCGACATCCTGCTGGATGTATTGCTCCATTAGCGACTTCAGCTGCAGAGGTCAATGAGCGGAGAGTAGCTTCAAATTGTACATGCGTAATTGACACTGTGGCTATAGTGCTACTGTGGCAAATCATTTTTCCTGACGTATTGGACAAAGTTTTGATGAAATGGTACCCAATTCGGATTACTCGTTAACCAATCTTTATGATTTATTGATGATATCACATATCTATCAATTCAAACTAGTTATTTCGCACCAAAATCAAAATATATATTTGGTATCACTTCCGCAAAACTTTGTAGCATATGTCATGAGAATATATTTACCACAGTAGCACTAGAGACACCTTAATGGAGAATGGATTGTGGTTGTCGACCTGTGGTCGTCGACCATTGTGGGCCCGTATTAACAAAGTAATGTTTTTTTTATTATTTTTCGTCAAAATCACAACGAATCTGGTTGAAATACAGGTTTTGACATGTACCCGGATGGTTTTATGAATGAAAAAATTACAAATGTGCCAAGCACAGCCGTCACATGACTTAAATATGAAATATCATTGGTCATTTAAAAATACAATAAACGGAAAAACCCAAAACATTGCCATAAAAGGAAATACAATATTGCTAATGAATGAATATGGGTCATTTCCACAAGAAAGAGCCAACTGGGAAAACGTTATTACAAAGGAAAGCCCAGTGGGCTGGGCTTTCCAAAAACATTG
Source organism: Hydroides elegans (assembly GCA_001703475.1). NCBI lineage: Eukaryota > Metazoa > Annelida > Polychaeta > Sabellida > Serpulidae > Hydroides > Hydroides elegans. Next base: position 26,755 of record LQRL01139116.1, on the reverse strand, counting down.
AAAGATATAAAACCAATAGTAAAGGCAAAATATAAATCATTTCCTACCAGAAAAGCTTTTTGCAACTCTAGAAAGATTTTTAGACGGTTTTCCCTCCACCTTTTTCGTACAGCCTATGGTGAAGCTCCTTTGCATTACACTGCATTCAAGTCAAGCATATAATTTGAGTGTGCGACCTCAATGATAAGCCTTATCGAAGTTGGTTTTGAACCATGGTAGTAAATTAGTTTCGTTTCATAGAGAGTACAGCGTTTGATTTTTTTTTCAAACGATTTGTGATTTGGCACTCAAAGATGACACGGTATAACACTTCCGAGAAATGAAAGGTACTGCTCATTAAAATATTTTCTCTGTATCAAACCTGTGACACATGATTTATACAGTCAAAATAGAGGTTTTTGAACAAAATAAAACGTTTATGTTTAAATGAATCTTGGTCAAATTCAAATTAGATTTTCAGCATGTTGTTATTTTATCCAATCTATTAATCAGAACATAACAGATTATCTCATTGTTAAACAAGACTGTCAAAGGACAGTGTGCCACAACTTGCATAACTCTTATTCAAGCTGCGATATAAAAGTTTACCGGTTAGATTCTTTTATCTAGCGTTTCAACTATAATTAAACACGATTTAACAAAGCTATAAAACCATTCAATTTATTTCAGTACAAACCATTTCGTTCATTTATTCTTTGCAGTCACACTTTAAAAGTGAATACATGTATTGGATAAATTTGTTGCCAGTAACTAAACTTGCCATATTTTTTCAGTTAATAACATCAGACGAACATTTCTTGATTTCCATTGGAGTGCAAAATTGAGAAAAAACAGTATCATTTGTTGTTTGTTAGAATCATCTCAATTGGTTATCTTTGCTTATAAAAGGTGTTTTTAAATACAACTGTTGTCCCCTCGATAAAAAAAAATCCCTTAAACTTAAATTTCCCTTAAACGACACACAAAGCGCATTTGCGTACAGATAACCATACTATATACAATTGGGATTCTACCTCAACCTTTTTAATGCATCGCATAGTTGAATTCTACCATATTCTTACCGTACAATATCTATTGAGGTAAACTATGGTATAATATTACGCTATTAAACATAGGAAAATCAAGAAACTTGAGAAAACATTGTATGTGGGACGCAAGATATCTAGCAGGGCATAACACATATCCCGAAAATGGTTTTATTTTCAATTAAACTGGTGCCTCTTCATTGACCAGTCAACGCTATTTCATTGAGCGGTTTCTATTGCACTACACGAATAACAAAGCAATGAAACTGGGAATATCCCTATCATCGACCACTCGCCGTGAGTCACGTGACGTAAAGAAACACCCAATAGATCTTGTTTTTTTCGCTTCGTTTTTCCGCTCACTTTACTAAGAAGACAGCTAAGGCCAGTCATCCCGAAAATGTTTTTAATTTTTTGAAGTGCTTATATAAGCACAATTGCTTACATGAGCACACCCTAAAGAGTTGACACCCTAAAGATTGTTATTAAAAAATCCGCATTCAAATCCGTCCAATATCTTCGGAGTAGAAGCGATTTTAGAAAAAGTTTACTAACTAAACAAATAAATAACGGCAAAGCGGTAGGACGAACCCCGGTTTGCTTCGCAAGCCGTGGCTAAAAAGTGTTCAAAATATTGTAGGCCTACATGCATTTATTATTGCACGGCAGAGTTATTAATCATGTGTTGACCACCATGGTTCTAAACTCTATGAGAAATCGGATAGAATAACACATGAGATTCGGTTATAAAATATATATAAAACCCACCACAGCAAAGAGAATATTACACAGAAAGCATGCATAAAATAAAGTTATAATATATAAATATGCTTGGTAAAAGTTAGATATACTTGCAAATGCTGCTATGTGAAAGTTAAAAGATTTAGCTCGCTGCAGTTAGAAAATGAAAGCGTTTATAAATATAATATTTTGTGCTGTGCAATGGTTAAACATTCAGGTAGAATATAAAGTAGTATCTATACATTCTAAAAGTTACTAAATACATTAGAGAAATAAATCATTATGTTAAATGTATGATACAATATTAAACAGTAAAATACATCACACACTGCGTATTATAATATGAATTTATAAAATGAAGATATCAGTGTTGATTACAAGCTTCTTTAAATTTCTAAATTCCTAACTCGGCATACATTAACATATTATCAAAAAAAGTTCAAGCAAGCGCCAAGAAAATAAATTTGATGCATTTCGACGTTTTTGATAAATCCAAAAAGTGCCAGATGACTTACCTGTGTGCTATATGAGCCATCTTTGTGCACTGTTGTAGTTGTTTGTCTACCTTGTAATCTCTTCCAAGCAGAATTGAGAACCTCACATTGACTATCTAAAAATAAATGATCACCGGGTTACAAATTATATCAAATAAATACCACAAAGCAGAGTATGAGAAATACATATGAAAGTGAGGAGTTAGAAAATGGTGCTTGAATCAGCACAACTTGACACTAAATACAGAATGCAAAGCTAACATTTATTCAATAGAATGCATTTTCAAAATGTTAATTTTAATTGCCGATAGAACTGAACCAATAAGGGGTAAAATATATTTGCCTATAACAATTTTATTTAATTCCGTCTATTTTATGGTCTTTGTTTTAGTATTAGAATTGAAGCAAAACTGGTTCTTGGGATTCGCGTTAATATTTCGACGAGCTCTCGCGTGGCACGCGACCTTTTCTCATTCTTTAATTATATTATAATAAATATGCACTGTCATGAAATAACAAATTGACGTGTTTTAAATTAACTTTACGATTATTGTTCTATTTTACGCTCGCGCATTTGGCGCTCGCATTTCTTAAATCATTCTAATGTAGTACTTAGACGATGTTTAATGATCAAACATTTAAATATACATTAATCAATAAGTTGGTATATTTGATCAATTCATGGTATTAATATTATCTTATGTATGAACGTTTCAACGAATATACAGAAAGAAACAAATATATATGTTGTCAAATTGAACACCAACCATAAACAGTCCTGTACCTGGTGACGACTACAATTTTATTGATATCTACCCGCCACCCCTTGCTTTCTATTAAAGTACAATAGCCTTCTTCTAGGCCTATCAGTTCTTGAGATATAGCATGAAAAGATAGAATCCAACCGCGAGACATAATATCTTGATTCGCTACGTTTCTCGAAAGTATAACAACGCACAACTATACAGTCAGTCCATTCATTTTAGTCATGTCTCTATATCAACTCTACGTTCAGGTGTAGCAGGATTCATTATCCCATTTCGTAAAAACGTTTTTTTTTCTTATTATTATTATTTTAGAAAAGTTTACGAGGGCAGCGAGGTTGTTCCTGCTATATTTTGAGTTTTTGAAAGGTAATAAGTAATTAAGGAATTGATAGTTCTCAATCAAATGCGAGCAAAAAGAGGAGATAAAAAGGAATCCTCAACATCTCATTTGCTGATATGACTTTTATTCAATACCAAATTTAAAGACTAAAAGCTTAATAAAACGATCATTCGTTGGAAATGTCAATTTCGGCCGAAGCTGTAATAATAAATAAATCGCATTGTAAAAAAATCCTTTCGCTATGCAGTCGTTTTGTCATTCTTTATCAAATAAAAAATGTATGGCATGGAAATAAATGATTATGCCTTAGCGAATATTGTTTGAATTTCATATCTCAATTATCGCATATTTTATTTTGAGTCAATTTATATTAGTTTCTACTTCAAATTTGTTTTTTTTTTTCTCAAACTATGTCACATTGTCATATCTGTATCTGTATCTGTATATATACGACCAAGAATCCCATTAGGGCATTATTAGGTCGGATGGTGAGGTGCGCTTTTTTTATTAATCGAACATATAGCTATTCAGTTTAGTTTTAAATGATTCGTGAGACGGCTCGCTCACTATAGAATTATCCAGTACGTTCCAATCTGTGATAGTTTTTGGGAAAAAAAATGAGTTTTTATATTGTAAACACTTTGAGTCTATATATTTATAACATTTAGAATTATTTCGAGAGTACTTCACAATGGGGTTTTTACTTGCATATCCAGTGTATCGTGTATGTTTAACATTGCGCTTATTATCCAAAGGTTCCAGATGATCTTTATGTGATATTGCCGGTACCAGCCCATTTGCGATTTTGTAGAAGTTAGAGAGTCGATGGAATAGACGTCTCTCGTGGAGAGGGGGTAGACCAATATCCTTCAGCGTGCGGGTCATGAAACCCTGGTTTTGCGTTCTGTTGTCGTTTACTATGAAGCGTGCCGCACGCTTTTGGACCCTTTCTATGCACTGTATGTCCTGTTGCATGTAAGGGTCCCAGACGATGGAACCTCGAGGATAGATCTCACAAGGGATATGTAAGCCGTGGATTTGTGACCTTTTGGCAGAAATCTGAGGTTACGGCGCAGCATGCCCAATGCGATAAAGGCTTTGTTGGCGGTTTGTCTTATATGCTTACTCCAATTAAGGTCGTCCGATATTTGCAGGCCTAGATAGGGGTTTTCGCGTACACTTTCGAGGATGTGACCTCCGAGACTATACATATGCGTGGATCCATTTCGCTTGTGTTATAACAGTGCATGTGTATTAGTTAGCTTTTAAATGTCAGGCAATGCTTTCATTTAACTTTTACCGAAAACACCTTTCGAAACGAATCACGTTCTTTACCTTGTATCCATTTAATGTACAAGTATCAAAAGATACACATACATGACAAAGTCAAGCAAAGTTTATAAGCCACCGGCCGGGAGGCTGGAGTCTTAAAATATGAGTGAAATGGGGCCGAAGTCTGTAGTCATAACAAGTTTTCCCTTAACGGTGTTTGAGGTTTCATGATTTAGCCTAGTAAAACGCGAACATATTATAGTAGTTATGTGTGTGATCACAATGCTTGGTTGATTAAGGATGTTTTGATTTACGATGAGGGGTGTAACAAGGAAGACTTCAAGATTTACTATATTATTTATTTATTTATTTATTTATTTATTTATTCTAATTTCAAACATGCATATAATACAATGATAAAGTATTACAATGATTAAGCACCATAGAGACAATATAGCATAAAGGTAGAGAAATAATACTTTTTTGTTCTAACTACTTGAAACCTTATTTGAAGCTTAGAAGGGTGTTGCTAGAAGTTATAATAACTTATTCGAGAGCACACCCTTGGCACATATAAATTGAAAAAAAAACTTAATAAAGGGCTATGTCTTAACACATTCTAATAAATGCAATAATTATCGCCCACACATGTTGGAAAATCTATACTATTCACCATCATAGTATAGATCTGTGTTAATGTATTGTTCCACAATGTCATACGCACTATTATATTACCCCCTATGGGGAGGTAGATGGGCAGTTCAATAGAAAAACGTCTTTGTTTTATTTTAACTTCCGTGTTTACAAGTTTGGAATAAGATAGCCGCACATAATTGTGAAAGAAATCCTCATTTTGATAATGGAAGAAAATTTGAGACTCATATAAAAAGAAGGGCACCCCAGGACATTTTTTCTTCAAGAAGTTGTCAAATCAGCATAAATAAACATAGAAATTACGATTTATAAAAAAATAATGATTTTACTCATTAAAATGTTGCAAAAAGGTGTTCCATTTAGCCAAGCCAGATGAGCGGTTCCTCCTCTTAAACCAGCTCGGTACAATAAACCTGTTATGAAAATTGAAAGGCTTAATTTAACTAAATTGCCATTCATATATTGCAAATAACAGTTTATAATTTAATCAAAAATAGGTTTAATAATTGTCTTAATAATAAGTCTAACTAATTATTACCATATTCTCTCTAATAATCGCACATGTGCGCTTACTTTTTCAAAATCTGCGTTTTAAGATATCTCTTATAATTGCACATGTGCACCTGACATTATAAAATGCATATTTTATTATGTAGTTTTAAAAAAGATATTATCAAAAAAGGTGTTGCTCAAAATGCTCAAATCTTCAAGCCAGATAGAATTTTGCTGGAAGCTGGAATTCGTTTGAAAACAGCTTTTATGAGGAACAGCTCGTGGGGTACTTTTCTATAAAGCATCCGTTCTCCTTCGTTATATTACATATTTCTGCAGTATTTGGACGAATAACTTAAAAAAAATATCTCGTCTTTGGTAGATGCTGGGATCATCTGTATTCATGGTGCTCTATTTCGACCCATAGACTCATGTTTCCTATATGTGTAGACACATATAGGAAACAACGCTTATTTCCACACGGTTTCCTTTATGACGTGCCACTGCGATGAAACAACGAGGAAACAACATGGAAACAACTATGAAACAATGATGAAACAAGAAGGAAACAACGAGGAAACAAGCGTTTGCGTTAACACAGTGTTTTAAGCGCATAATTGCCTCAATTTTTTTATCTTATTAATGTATAATTGTTCATTATCCATCAATTGCAGGGATGAAATATCGTTCCATTGTTGTTTTGTCGTTGTTTTCTCGTTGTTTCCTGTTTTCGTAACGCCAAAAGTGGAAACAAGCGTTGTTTCCTCATATGTTTTTATACCTTTAGCTTGAACTACGCGGCGATCTGTTGTCTGCGAAATTGTTTAAGCCATTCGACATACTTCATTTGATATCAAATGTCTCTTCTGCATCAGCATTTACTATTTCTATATGAGTATGCCGCCAACACTTGTTATTTCCACTGACCCTAATAGCGTCTTATTTGTTATTTTCGTTTACCATGATAAATATAGATTGCAAGGTAGGCACAGCACATGAAATTTGTTAAGTTTACATTCTTGGAACGCATTTGGAGTCCATCGGTGCATGCCAAAAGTAGAGATGTATTGGAAGAACGATTCACTACCTTACTTTAAAAAGTGTTAATAGGAGCATTAAAAACTACTTGAAACTTTGAAATATGCAATCAATATTCAATTTAAGAAAAGCAACTTATAGAAAAATGGTTTTCATATTTTGTAAATGGATGACCTCATTTGGCTCATACAGAAAGCTAGAAAATCGACATTTCATGCCTCATTTTATGAAATCAAATTCTTGTATATGCGCTTAATGTTCATTTACATTTCATCGTAGCATGATTAGCTATGTATCTATCGATAAAAATGGAATCAACATTTTCAATTTTAAAATTCTTAAAAAGGCTAGGGGCGATTTTTTAAAAGTATGTATATAAACCAATTTTTAAAAGGACATCCATCTTTGAGCAAAACTTTGCAGAGGTGCTCTTCATATAGGCGCATTTTTCTTCGTTGCGACAAACATTTTGACTAACACACCAAGAAACACTTCTAGAGTTGTTTTGCTTATAAATTCTGCTAGCAGATTCGATCCATTTTGACACATTATATCGATGTTCTTCGCACTTTTTTGGAGTCCTTATTAAATATTCTTAAGGCATTCCCCGTCTGTCCATTCAGGATTCGGAGCGTTGTCTTGCTGTGTAGGACTAGCGCAGCATCACCATCACAACGCAGGCCCTGGACCATAAGCTGTCTGTGATATGCTGTTACATTAAATTTACTAAGTGATAATATAATGTCAGTTGTTGACCATAGATTTTGAAGACGCGCTGTGATTCGTGATGCCCGTGATGTTATGTATTAAGATACTAAACTGAAATAACCGCATTGGCGTTGTCCATTCTTTGTATCTAGTCAGTTAGGTCGAAATCTTAGACAATTCAGAGTCTCATACACTACCGTTGGATTTCATCAATGAACATAATCAATAAGTATGTCCATTTGGTTATGAACATGACAAAGTGATGTTCATGATATTTTGCTAAAACACAATGTTTTTGTTGTAATGGAAACTCAATATGTATCTTGTCATTGCTTTAAAAATGATTTGCAAATTGCATATAATAGAATGAATTCGCAATCGTATCAAATTTTAACACTCACACGGGAAACATTAAAAACATGTCGAATTATATAGTTTTATGAATTTCATAAAGCAATAATTAGTTTGTATACGTAAATGTTATTAAAAAATGAAAAAAATCAAGGTTTCATGAAAATCGCCAAGCTAAGTTAAGCTATACATATATCAGAAGCAAACCAAGTATAAATTATATGGTATCACCACACAATTCACAACTACCCTTCTAATGAAACAAAGTTTATCCTTGAAAAGAGTCATAATTCTTCCCTGCGAATGTCAATATTGCAATAAATACCCTAAAGACGGTAGCATTGCAATCAAACAATTTTGATATGACTATTCAGTTTTCATGATTCTGTACTTAATTACGTTAATTGAATACCAAAAAGAAAATTTAGCTTCATGTGGCAACATTATGCGACGTTTGTTAAGAAAGAATGTTTGGAATTAGAGGTAATCATTTTTATTGTGCCTATTCAGATTTTAAATGTATGTATCGATATGGGATTAAAAGATGTACTCAAACTCACGTGCATATTACTGCATCTTGATTTGCATGAGGTCACTTTATTATATTACAGGGTCTTGAATCTAAGAAATACGGGCGAATGTTTTAGCAATTAAAGTATGTTTCTTAGTAATCAGTCAAAAAAAAAACGCAGATGCAGGTTAACATTGACAGCCACATGTTCCAATCCCCAGCAAATAATTCCCAACCAACTTTGATTTGTCACCTGTTCTTAACGTCCACAAAACATTTTACAATCATCCTCTTATTCAAATCTAGAACCGTCAGTACTTTCTGGTATCAGTAAATCATGGTAATCATATGTATTGTTCACATGTATTAGTCACAGATAATAGAATAACATAACGAAATAGCTAGACGACTCGCGCTATCTGATGACGATTAGCAAAAAGTGTTTATAGGACACGATAGTGTTATAATATTTTCTCTGACTATATATTCATTTAAAAAACCATCAGGTGTTGATGTCATTGTTGGCTTTTGTGATACATTTATTTAGAATGCAAACCCGTTGCTCAAAACAACAGTGTTCTAGCAGATACATTTCGATATATACTATCACGTTCAAAGTGAAATAAATTCGTATTAGTCTAATAAATGTGGGAGATAAATTAAGAGACATTTCTATAAACTATTTGTAAGGAAAGGAAGACATTCTAGACATTCCAATCAACCTTTTGTTAGAATTAATAAATATAGTATAAATTATACTGAAATGTATAAAATGAATCCACTATTAGTTATATATAAGGTCATACAACGTGTTCATAAAAGTAATATAGTTACGTTTTAAGTTTTATATACGTTTACAAAGTGGTAGCTGATTAGTGTAGTTTTCATAGGTTTAAAACATATCTTAATTATTGTTTACAGTGAAGGCGGCGCAGGATCGTGTATTGTGCTACCCGAACTATTTAAGTCAATACCCGACCCGATCCAAAACCCGGCACGAAGTTCTCAGAACATAATTTTCTTAGTGTCTCATATGCATTTATTCTGTTGGATATAAAATAACTTTGCAATATAATATTAGATAACCTGAAATATCGCATCAAATATGATTTTACTGACAAAATCTCACTAAAAGTCGGTTTCAAAGGGCTTTATGTGACGCTTTTAATGTTGTTTTATTTATTGTACAAGTCAAAATTCTTATCCTAATTAAATTTGCTATACATTTATGTCTATTATATTTATTAAACCTATGACATCTAAAACATCTTAAGTTCGAATGGTTGTTGAAAGAAACTTATTTTGATAATCGGATTACTGAAAGGATTAAAGAGGGCGATGTTTGCTAATCCGACCAACAGAAATTCGCTCTCTTAAAACATCTCCCCAAAAGAGAGATACAGTGCACTCCCCGCTTCCACTATCGTTTATTATATTATTTACATCTTGAAAAATGTGGTTAAATTGAGATTTTGATGTTAATATACTTGACTATTTTTTCCTCCGCGGCAATAGACATGTATTTTTTCTCTCAAATACTCATAATCCATCTTCGAAAAATTGAACTAAAGTTTTTGTCATCTGATTGTGATATCCTAAAAATAATAAGCCAACAAAAAGAGTGATAAAAAGGTATCGAAAAATACTTTTAAATTTACATTACTGTCACATCACTGAGGTAGGCTCACAAAATACGTACATGAGAAAAGATAGTTCTTGCAAAAGACTTTTAAAGGATAGCTCACAGAGGCCTCACAAACGGACACTCATAAAAACACAATAGAGATGTCATAGGACTCGTAAAAGACTTTTAAAGATACCACACTGTGACGTTACCGAGTAAGGCTCACAAAAGACATGCATGAGATATCATGGGACTCAATAGCAACTTTTTCATGTTATTTCACTGTGACCCCATCGTACGAGGCTCACAAAAGACATACGTAAGGAATCATAAGACCAAAAAAATAAAGACATTTTTAGTTGTCTCACTATGACCCCACCGAACGAGGCTCATAAAAGACATACGCCAGACAGTGTGTGTATCATAAAAGTGTCACACAGAAAGTCTCACAAAAGATCACAAATTTTGAGATCATGTGAGACAATTCGGAGCTTTCATAACACTCATATGAATCGCACTGTGAAAGCTCACAGTGACATAACCCGAAAATATTATTTGATCCTTACGTAATCCAACATAGGTCCCATATGAGACCAACAATAACTATATCATTTAAGTCTCATGCTGTCACAACTCTGTGAGGATGCTGTGATTTCATGTGAGGTCACGGTAGTTCTCAACAAGCGAGACCCACACATTGAGGAAAGTGTGAGTCTTACCAAATCTCATGTGAGATTCGATGATGACTGGAAGTTGAAATATGCTAATTTATAACATATTTCCATGTTTAAAGGGGCTTTGTGCTAATATTTACATTTTTAAAAGTCAGGTCATAATTTTGATGGTCCAATTAACCAGGGAATCCAACTAAACAATTTATTATTGTTTTCAAAAAGTTGAAATATAAAACGTAAATATAATCTTAAAATGCTATTATGTTACTTCATATCAGACCAGAGTACATTATTATATTTTAATAGACAGCCGGCCATGAAATACAACGTTTAACGTAATTATCTGTTAATACACGTTCCTACTCAAAACAAACAGACAATAAACGATACTTAAATGTGGTAACAATTTCGAAGAAAATTGCTAAATCAAATCCCATATTTTGTCAAGATAACATTAAATATTGTTTTTTTTTTAATAACAAAACATATATATATATATATTCAATTGAACTGCTTATTTTTCTAGATAGCTAAAACAGCAATAAAGCAGACATTAACAAAATTAGAAAGTTGGATGGGCATGAATAATTGCCACACATTCAGCATAATTAAATACATGGTTATGCCGTAAAGATATCAAATGTGATAATTTTGTGAAACGACTTTACTCAAAATAAATACGCAAAACGATTTAAAGCAGTAACAGATTGAGGAGAGAACACAAACATAATTTTAAATGCATTTTAATAAAAACGTCTTCAATTCAGTGTCTCGACTAACAGTATTGTCCTTTTTATCGGTCTATTCTTGCAGCTGACGAAATTGTCATGAATTGCATTTTGTCACACTTGCGTAAGGAGGATATTCGCCCTTATTATGTAACTCAATACCCCCGCCCGCCCTTGTATGTTCTTGAGCAAAGTTACTCATAGTCAACCAATGGCGATACCTTTTGCCCGTCAATCAGTGAAATGTCATGCTTGATTTAGAATTCCGGTGTTATCGCCCACCCAACCACACGTGATAGAAAACGTGTGTGCCCAATTGATGATTTAGAAACTCTACATGTTAGATATTGTGATATGGGTTTAAAACTGACCAAAAGTCACAAATTTATGTAAAATATCGTTTTAAAATCAAGATAAATTTACTTATTTTGATTGATTTGAATGATCTCTATCAGGTTTTCACTGGATATGTTGTGTTTTTATTTATTATAAAATAGCATACGTAATATATTCTGATCAGAATTGGATAGCCGGTTTCACTTTCATTGGTAAGTAGCAACTTAAATATCTAATAACCAACTATCACAGGCGCGGATCCAGAAAATGTTAAACCGGGGGGCGCAAACAGTATAAATTATCAGACTGAACCGGGGGCGCAAATTTATTTTTTGGTCTTACATATTAGGGCAAACAGGGGGGCGTGCGCCGGGTGCGCCCCCCTCTAAATCCGCGCCTGTATCAGGTTACAATACCAGCTTGATTTTCTTTGATGGAGTTATAAAGGGGATGGAATATCTTTATCCTCTGATTTCAGCGAAAATTAATGAAGATGCATAGTTAAATGTTTTTTTTTCTAGATTCAAGATTTGAACACTTTATGATTTTTGATAATATGATAATATCACGCGTTGAGCTGTGATCATGATGTTATTAATAATTGGAAGAAAATACACCAAAACTATCCTAGGATATTGGAATGCGTTCTCAGCTTCTGTTACAAAGTTTTATTCGGGTTTTCAAAAAGACATTATCGTCGGATCAGTTGTTTTGATAGAGATATTGGGTGTATTAAAACAACCATAATATGGCATAAAAAGGAGTCATACAGAGCAAATTAGAATTCGCTTATTAATGCTTAAAGTTAGTTTTTGCATATAGAAGCCAACAAAAAACCCAACATTGATTTTGGCGCACACCAAGCTTTCTTTAAGTTTTGTTCGTGGCGTCAGCATTGCAATAAAACAACTACAATCAATCCAATTATTCAAATTATAAACGATCAGCTCATATACTAAACAATACAATATAATACAATTTATCCATACATGTAGTAGAACCAAGTTTAATCAAATACGATTCACTTATACAAAGTTAAATTAACTCAAAGTTATTTTGAAGTTCACACATGCATGTAAGTCTCACGGTTGAGATGTATCCGAGGGTTTGAAATGCTGAAATATAATACAAATACAAATTCAACTTGAATAATAACATACGTTCCAGATAGAAATTAACGTTACCGTTAAATACAAATCCAAAAATTCGTAATGTAAAAACGCTAAACATTTAACCCTCTATTCTGATATGCAAAATTTAAAGGGTTGGAACAGAGCGCAACTGTAATTTCGAAATATTTAAAGTGATATGTATACAGTTAATTGTGAAAATTGTGTACCTATTGTGAACCTATTGAACATTTCTTATCCTTTGACATGAATATCACTGCTTACTTCACGGAGAACCAAAAGTAAACCTGAAGCCCGAGTGCTTTGAGTCAAAAAGGGTCAAATTGTAATTCATACTTCTCAGCTCCAAACAAAACTATTTTGATTTTTATTTCTATTCAAATCACATGCTCATAACCTCTAAAAATATCATCGCCACTGGACATGGTTTCCTTTCCTCGTCATCGTTGTCTAAACTCAATAAGTTGCACAGCCCACACCCTTTGTTCAAATATAAACTCAAATTGTATCTATTTTAGTGCGCGCGTCCCAGTTCTTTTTACGTCAACGAAACGGGTTGAGCGATGTCACGATTTATTATTTGTTTATTTATTGTAGTTAAATGTTGTGCTTTATCATATGCAAAATAATTATGTTATTCAATACTGAAGGAAAATAAACAGATTATTGGAAAAAAATATTCGAAATTGTACTACATACATGTATTACCTAGTTAAATTAAGTATGATAAGAAAAAGGCAAACATCTTCGTTTTTTTTTTCTATCGAAATTTAAGGCGGCACATATGCGCATATTAGTCATTCCAATTGTAACATTCAAATAAATCCTAGGAATAATGTTTTAGAAAATAATGATAAAAACTAAGTCTATAAAAACCTACAAGATAAACCTTTACAACCAGTTGTTAGTAGAATTACGTACAATAGGTTATAAAGTCGAGATCGGTGGCTGGTCTTCTTAAACAAAAGTCCAAACAATAATTGCAAAATCCCATTTAAAAGCAATAAATATAAGTGCTGGTCTTTATAAAATCGAAAAAAAATAATTATGAACATTCCTCAATTGAAACTTAATAAATTCTATCCTGAATACCGTCGGGTTAAAACACCAATCATGGTGAATTATTCACGGGCTTAAATATATTTTCAAATTCAACTGTAATCCTAATGACTGTAGGAAAACGGTAACGTCAAAAAGTGGGGGTGTCTAGACAATCACGCGTAGGAAAATTAAGGTTTAACGCATATACTGCATACAGTTTATGAACTTCTTCAAGACTAATAATCGTTGCCATATAAGCTACCCGTTAAATAAAAACTATTTATAACGTAACATTTTACATAGATATGTGGGCTTCCGGTGACTGGGGAAGAATGAATCACCTTATGAAATCACATAATTCCTTAAAATAACACTATCTTTTGCGTAAGAGTATTATAACTATATGTCTTACGCTTCTACTCACAATTACATTTATTGCCACTTTTCGTAAATAAATGAAGAATAAGTAATATCCAACAGCCTCGGAAGCAAAAAGAATAATGTACGAACGTCATCGTGAGAAATAATTGCGCAGGTTATTACGAAATGCTACAATTTGAAAAGTTGCATAAGTAAATTCTTTATTGGCTACTATGGATAAGCTTAAAAAATCGCAATGATGTTTCTTTAAAATGTACTCTTTCTCATATTTACTCTAAATTTGTAGCATTTTCATGTTTGTGGTCTAGCTTTTATTAAGAAAATAATCAAGACATTGTCAGCATTTTTCTCTATCAAATAGCGTTTACATTTTAGAAATCGTATATTTGAAATAGAAACCGTTTTTGGACGTTGGACTAATTACAGAGCTTGAGTGTTGTGTTCTTCATACATCCATCCAAATCTGCTTTCATTGTTTCATTCACTTAGTTTAAGAAAAATAAAAGTGTATCAAATATAACGCTAATCATATCGAAGTTCGCATGAACTTTAAACGGGGTTTTGAAATACGATTTATGATACATTATCGAATGTTTAGTTTAAGTTTTTGGGACTTGATTTTATCATTGGATATGGCTAGATGTACCATTGTGTCATTAAAAATAAACACCCTTGAAATGGTCGATTCAATCTAAATGCTGAAATCATTGGATAAAGTGTTCAAATTTGAATGCAAGTTGGTTTTTAGAAAGGTAAAATTGTAAACGTGGCATTGGCGATTAAAAAAATCCTCGGTAATCCATCAAAAAAAAATCGAAGAGTTTTAAGAGAGCATGTGTTATTTGGTGATTAAATAAAGATATGCTCTTTTTGACATCTGCAAATATGCGTTATCCGTTTTAATGTATCAAAGGGTCAAAAGCAGTTGATTGAATGATTGAGTAAAAATTATAAAGAATTCAAATTCTAACTGTTATGACGAAAAACACAATCACAATAATTAGTTTTTATTTATGTTTTCATTGACGTTATTGACATTGTCTCTAAATTCAATGATTTAGGAACATATCAATGATTATAGCATTTGATCGAATTCTACACTTATATAACATATTCTACGAATCGAATAATCTAATTAATGAAACAATATTTTTCTGAATATATCTTTTTTTTTGCGTTTTAAAACGTTTTGAAAGTCTGTTGTAATGATCTTTGAGATGAACGAACGAAAAAAAGATGTCATTTTCCCTAGGAGAATTGACAGATTTCACTCGCCACTAATGAGAAATTGTTATAATAGCATACTTCAGCCAAGAACGTTAGCGGTTGAACCTGGCGAACGTAGTAAACCATAATTGTAAAACCGTTTATTGGCGAACCTGGCGAACGTAGCGAACCGTGATAATACTACAGTTCACGTTACTGGTGGACCTGGCGAACGTAGCGAACCATATATCTTATCGTAGGAGTCTGGTGAACCTAGTGAACCTAGTGACACTCGGTGAACATTATCGAATTCTGGACATATCTCAATTGGAAAGCACGACAAAGGCTGCGTTTTAAAAACTCAAATGTAACCACGGCCTAAGAGATACGTGTCTACAAAAAAACCGGCCTACCATTTATTTTGCCATTCTTAATTACAAGTATTTTGGTGACAACATAAAAATAACATATTTAAGGAAACCTTTAGGGTGGGTGCTAAAAAACAAATATCACAGTTTTTATTCTTACCCAAAAGGTCATTATATCATAACGAATTCACCCACATATTTTTGCTCGTTTTAACTTTCAGAAAATATAGAATATGAAGCTGACCCTTTTCCGTGACATTTCACACTGAGTAGTTAAAAGGCAGTGCCTTGATATTCAAAAGATGATCTACTCCTACTTATAATTACATGTTTTCACATCACGATGCATTAAAAATCATTGAACACCAATAGCAAGTTTTTCTTAGTTGTTTATGATATAACTCAAAAGAAAACTGTATTAACTAGTAGTTAATACAGTTTTCGTTTGAGTTATATCATTAACAACTAAGAAAAACTTGCTAAATTCCTTGTAGTTAATAACTACAAGGAATTTAAAAAGATTAGCATATGATATTATATTATTAAGTCTTCATCCAACTTCGGGTAAACATCGGGTAAACATGTAAAATGAAATTTGATAGATCCCAATACAGATGCCGATCCAGAAAATATCACGTTAATAAAATGAATATTGTGGTGCGGCCATGCACATCTGCGATCACAGCGATAACTTCTAAAAATGTAGCAATACACATTTTGTTAGCTATATTTATTCGTCTACAATTTTATTATATTGCGCAGCGATTGCACTATGGATCGGCCGCAAAACATTAAAAAAGTAAAACCCATTTGTCAGGCTCGCGGTATGATCATTGAAGGAATATATAGAAAAAAAATAATTTAATTCACTTTGCGATGTACCGTATGTACGGTTCCTTGATACAAAATGCCGCGCATATACCAAAAAGCAATACAATGAATGTCAACACAAACCTTCTTGTTAAGCTTGCGTTACAATAATTCACTTTAATTAACATCAATATCAAACCTTATATAGATGGTCCCCTATTACACAATACCGCGCGCATCTACCAATTTACGCCGCTGCATATAGTCTATATTTTTGACGACATGTCATACGTCGCCTTTCTTTGTCACTCACTCCGCTAAATGGCACACAGGAAATGAAATGACACGTGAGAAAGAAAAACTGAAGAATGAAGCCCCAAAGGCGAGCTATAAACGGTGCTCACTTTGTGAAGGGCAAGTTGTATGGGGAGGGTGCCCCCCTTATCCCTGGTGGCCATATTGGGTCTATTCTGGAACGTTCCACGAAACGTGTTTGTTTTTAGGAATTTCGTTTTTGTAATGCAGACAAGACAGAAAATGATAAAGAACATGTTGATTTTTGTTAAAAAAAAAAACTTTTGTCTTTTTACGAATTCTTTTTACGTAAGGGCACATCTATAAATAACTTCGTCTTCAAATGTATTTTCTATCTGATTTATGTTATTGTTACCTAAGGCTGTTAAGGGCCTGTTTTCAGGACATCACAATGAAAATAATTCTTCAACTATCTTGTTTTTAAAATCTTGACAACAAACATTTATTTCAACATATAATAATTAAAACTAATTATTAAACCTATTATACCTCTCATAATAAGCTAATACAATTCCCACATTTTTACGTTGTTGTAACCTTTTCAAACTTGCAAGCACAATATTGCTATATAGTATA
>LQRL01139100.1:6364-19057 GCA_001703475.1 Hydroides elegans | reverse complement strand
AGCTATGATGCAATATTTCTGTATATTGCACCCGGACTATTTTCCGATTGCACTTCCGAAATCAAATTTTCATAATAAAACAATATAAACATGAATTAATTAGTGCTTACACATAGATTGTTTTCTTATCCTAGATGATTTATAAGCGTAACATTTTGTAATCCACCCCGATTGTTAATATTATTAAACATATTATATTATCGCCCACTATGACATGGCAAAAATTAACTTTTTTTTCAGTAACGATTTTCTTTGTTATTCCATGTAATAAAGGGAATACAATATTCAGATTCAATATTGTTAGGTGTTTATTGCACTCAGGGGTCAAATTGGATGCACTCAGCCTTCGGCTTCGATGCATCCAATTTGACCCCTTCGTGCAATAAACACCTAACAATATTGAACCTTAATAAGGTATTCCCATAATATTCAGCCATTTCGGCATTGCTTTCAGTTAATGAACCTAAAATGTAACCATTCAAATGAAAGATTTTTACAAAGTGGATAGATTTAACTTCTATATTTATTTATACGCATACATATATTCTCACAAAATGACAAATATGGTATATGATTCGAAGAAATCATTGCCTTCAAATACATAAAACTTATGCACATCAGACACATATGACAGTATTTGACATTTAAACTATCGATAATGCAAGCTTGTGTAATGCTCAAGCACTTTAACCCAAGTATGACACTTGCACTCCAAACCCTTACTCAAGCAGGCGCGGATTTAGAGGGGGCGCACCCGGCGCACGTCCCCCTGTTCGCCCTTATATGCAAAACCTAACAATAAATAACTGCGCCCCCGGTTCAGTCTGATAATTTTTATTATTACATGGTCAGGGTGAATCGCTTAAAGAAATGATAAAGAAAAGCTATGATGTAATATTACTGTGTATTGCACCCGGACTATTTTCAGATTGCACTTCCGAAACCATTTTTTTATAATAAAACTATATAATCATGAATAATGTTTGAATAATAGAACAATGATTATTTTCTTATCCTAGATGATTTATAAGCGTTACATTTTATGATCCACCCTGATTGTCAATACTATTAAACATATTATATTATCGCCCACTATGACATGGCAAATATTTACTTGTTTTCAGTAACGATTTTCGTTCTATTCCATGTAATAAAGGGAATACAATATTCAGATTCAATATTATTAGGTGTTTATTGCACTCAGGGATCAAGTTGAATGCACTCAGCCTTCGGTTTCGATGCATCAAATTTCACCCCTTCGTGCAATAAACACCTATCGATATTGAACCTTCATAAGGTATTCCCATACTGTTTGCGCCCCCCGGTTCAATATTTTCTGGATCCGCGCCTGCTCAAGTAACGTTCAAACCTTACTTTGGGCAATCAGCGATAGTTGCACTTGGGCAATAAACCTTCAGCTCATTATAAGCAGATTAAGGGTCTGTTCACATGGGAAGCGACAAGGCGCAGCAAGCGGCTATATAAACATGTTCTTTTTAGAAAACATATAAGTATATAGCCGCTTGCCGCGCCTTGTCGCTTCCCATGTGAACGGGTCCTTTGGGTGATGCACCCGGCATATACATGTAACATATAACCAACGCATGTATCTTTTTCGCTTGATCATGCAAATATCTGAAATGAACCCTCATTATATGCTTCGAAACTGGATCAGCTGCCGTACATTCTTTGAAATGAAACGGATCGATTGATAGCAATTACAGAACGAAATAATGTGAAATAATAACAGGTACCAACAAATTAATTTAATAGGCATGCAGAATAAATATTAACAATTTTTGTCCTATTAAAAAATACATTAACATAAACGTTAATAAAAGTAACGAACCAGATTTTCCCGTCATTTTGCTGTTTTCTGTACTGTTTATAAATTTTCTTTTTATTTTGAAGATATCAACTGATATCCGCTATTGAGTTATCCTACACTAATTTATGATTCTTGAATAATATAGTTTTGTTACTTCACACAATCGTTTTCCATGAAGCTGTATATTTTGAAGCAATATCATGGTAATAGCCTTGATAAATTATGGTTTTGTTTGTTATCTCGTAATATTGTCGGTCAATTCACATTACTTATTTATCACATAAAACGTGTTTGTTTTGTCTTGAAAGTAACATAACAAAATAAATCATTGATCATTCTGGCAACTGTGATGCGTTTGCCAAAGGAAGAGTACACATACTTATTCATTATACAACGTATCCAGATACTCAGCAAAATAGCTACAGCGTGACGTCACTTTGTAAACAAACCATCGAACCGTGACCGCGTAGTTTCTGCAGCCTACGTGAACGCTCGTGCAGTTATCTCAGATGTTAATCTGCATGTTTGCAAGTTCTCACGATGGTAACCACTCAATGCACATGTTTACCGTAATTTTTCGTATGATATATCATATTATAATACGCAATCAGACCTAAAGTCGGGGTGCGTATTATAAGCGGAAACATCGCATATGGTTATTTTATATAGGACTTTTCTTGCATAATATACCAGCCTATCATTTGCGTATATGGTGATAGCATAAAACGGTATATTTAACATAAAAATGGTCTTCAATACTCGTTAACCGATTTTAAATAGTGTTTACTACATTCGAGAGTTATATTTTATGTGTTTTAAACTGAAGTTTAAGCGAAAAATAAAGCAAAAAGAATAATTTCAAAATCGGAGTGCGTATTATTTTTTATATTCGTAAAAACATCGTATTATATACGGGTGCGTAGAATAATTGATCGAAAAGTGACGCACTTTTGACCTGTTTTGCGGCTTTAATATGAAATTTCTCCATGAATGAATTGAGTTCACAAGCGATAAGTATATCAAAAGAACACACTATGGTCACTTTCAAAATGATGTAGTCTCAGTAAAATTCATAAACCACAGACTCCGTACATGTCAATTTAAACCATAAAAAATACACATGTGTTATGATCGAAAAGTGACGCACCCTGATACTCGTAAGGTTGTAAACGGGTAGATATAAAAATAGATCGATTTAGAGTTTAAATTTTTATTGTGTAATACATGTACATATGCTATAGCACACATTTCAGAACTTCGTCCATCTAAAGAGGTTTTATCTACCATAACATTACTCTAGACTGTATCAATCAGAACCATAAGGATCAAAGTAACCATATTTAATGTTAATTTTTGAATAGTGAATTAAATTACGTTATTATATGGAAATACTCGAAACGCGAAATAGCGATCTAATTGCATATATGTGTAAATTGCATCGCATAAAATAATCTAGAGAGAAATTATAAAAAAAAACAACTTATTCACTCTTTAACTTATTACTATTTCACCAATGATTATTATATGATGTCATTATTTCTTATTTACTCCTACTTTTAATTACTTACTAGACCTTTAAATAAATAACTTATATAAAAAATACAAATAACACGCCAAATAATACAAATTTGATGCTTTTATCATCAAATAACTGTAGGTGCGTCACTTTTCGATCATGCCACGTGGTCGTTTTTCCCAGTTTTATTTCGTAATTATCTTTTACTCGGTTATGTTAATTAAGATTAAGTAACGTGATATTAAACATTTATGAAAGTGTGTTCTAACGAATTATATATCGATGTTAAATTAAAACTGGTATATGAGAAATTTGATATCAAAGCCGCCAAGCAGGTCAAAAGTGCGTCACTTTTCGATCAATTAGTCTATTATGTATGAACAGTTACGGTAAACAACAAAAAATGTTGACAAATTAATGGTGATGACAACCGTTACGGGTCTTTGCTGCAAGCGTCGTCGTCGCCGAATTCCTCAACTGACACATACTTCCTCAACTAACAAACTTCCTCAACTGACATATACTTCCTCAACTGATACACGCGTCCTCAACTAACACAAGTCTATCCAAATCACAAACTAAATATATTTAACTTTAATATACATTTTTATTGGTCAGATTTACTTACTCTGCTGACATACTTCCTCAACTGACATACTTCCTCAATTAACACACTTCCTCAACTGACACATGCTTCCTCAACTGACACACACTTCTTCAACTAACACAAGTTGCCCTTATCACATACTTAATATATTTAACTCGCAAATACATTATTATTGGGCTGTTTTACTTACTCTGCTGACATACTTCTTCAACTAACAAACTTCCTCAACTGACATATACTTCCTCAACTGATACACACGTCCTCAACTAACACAAGTATATCAAAATCACACAATCAAGATATTTAACTCACATATACATTATTATTGGTCAGATTTGCTTACTCTGCTGACATACTTCCTCACCTGACACACTTCCTCAACTGACACACTTCCTCAACTAACACACTTACTCAACTGACACAAACTTCTTGAACGAACACAAGTCGATCCGAATCACATACTACGTATTGAAGGCAGCCTTGAGGTCAACGAAATTAAAGTGTGGTGGGACACGGTGATCGATTACCTGTCTAACTATAAATATGTCGTCTGGGTTGAAAGCCTAATTGGCTCTGTCTGTGATTGACTGGGTTTATTTTATCGCCCTTCTTGTGTATAGGGGTGACTAGCATGCGTGCCCAGTCTTTCGGAGTCTTTTCATGCATACAGATAGCAAGGAATATTTTATGAAGCATTTCTGTTATGGGCTTCTACTGTGATACTTTCGATGCCGGGAGCCTTCCGGTTCTTCATTTTCATGACAGCCTGTTTGGAGACCATTTTAATCCTGACACGGCGTCTTTTTTAGCATGCCTCCTCTATACTGCGACATCCCAAGAGAGCAAAATCAGCTACCTGGTTGATCATGGCTGCACTATCGACGAGCTGCTACGCCGCGCAGTGGCTTAAGCCTGTCCCTGCCGCAGCAAAGTTTCGCAGCGATCCCCAACAATTTTGCGAGTTATACTTTGAGGCTATTGCTACTGGACGATTATCATTTGACATTTCAAAAATAAAATCATGCAGGGCTTTCATCACCTATCCGACTTCATAGTTACATATATAAGCACGTTTCTTTGTTTAATTCCTTTTTAAAATATTAATTACTTTTAAACATGTGTAAATATTCTATTTTAAATTATAAATTGTTTAAATGATGTTTATTTATCCTCTAATTTTGTTCGTATGAGGCGAATCACAACAACATAGCAAGTAGTGATGACGCAAACATAACCTACATACGTCAAGTCATTTTACATGATTTTGTAACATAAATAACGTTAATAACTTGTAAAAGTTACTTTAGAACCTAAAAGAAACGTTTTAAATAGCAACTAAAATACACATGAATACTTTGTTACCAAGTTTTGTTTATTGTTTAGTAATTGTATGCTCCGGACTTTAGATATTCATGATTATATACAATACAACACGCCTGAACAATATAACTTAAAGGAATGTATTATATCGATGTCATGGTGTTAATATTACATTATGCATGTTCACTATTGTAAATCATTACCTGATGACAAATAAGGTAATCAAACCAATTGGTTAAGCCTTTTAAAATGTTATTCTTTGAATATTGATCCAAACCTTTTAGTAGATAGAAACTGTTAGCTAGAGTAGATATAAGGCAGTCAGCGTACATAAACATGAGTCTTTTTATATGAAACTTAGCAGTTGCTTTCTTCATGTTTACATACATGTACTCGGTATGTCAATGTTTATAATGACCTTTGTTTAATTACATTACAATAAATTAATTTATAACGTATTTCAATAATGTGATCAGCCTACAATGCATCTTTGGTTTAAAGTGAATATTTTCATTAAAATGTTGGAAAAAGTAATGGAAATGAAACAAATTATATGACATACAGGTTATCATTAGTATAAAATAATCAACATAAATTGAGAAAAAAACATCCCTTTGTCTTTCGTCACTGCAAACATCACTTGTTCGATTTATCCAATCAGTTTTATTATTTCACATTTTACTGTAAAGATATAGTTTTAAGCATCATTCCGTTTTGGCCGGATTATGATTGTTGTAAATGTAATTATATAACTTTTAACTGTTCACAATTTGAATGTTTGATTTACAAACAGGCTAAAATAATTTGCATTGAGTCTATGCTATTTACTCTGTTACGTTTCTAATTGGTTTATTGTATATCAATTTCTTTCGAAAATGCGAAATGACACATAATAATACCAATACAAAGGCGACATGCGGCCCTAATAAATATGAATACCTTTTACTCAATAATTAGCTAATCGAATCCTATCTTATCAAAATCATAATAAGTAACAATAAATATGTTATATACCACTCATCTATATATAAACGTAGCATGGAATTATACATGAAATTATATTTATATGTGTATATAATTTGAAAAAGCTGTGCTGTGACACAACATAGTGTATATCTTGCCAAAGTGCTTGGGTTCATAGTGCTGCATAGTCATATATGAACATGTTCTCTACATGATCTGTCAATTTGCATTAAGGTTTATATACAGACATTATGACAATATGATGCAGGCCTACTCTAAAAGCAGGATATGTATACTACATTCTAGATTGTTTTTCTCTGGAGAGAAATAACAGATTTTGCGGAAGATAAAAAAAATGCATGTTACAAACAGAGTATATTTTAACAAACCGAGGGTATATCATGCTATGTGACAAAGTATTATATACAATCATATACTATCAATAAATTGAACTGAAAAATATTTCTGTTTGCAATAACGGTATTGAAACTCATACAAAATAAGAAATATGATTTGTTTAGATAAATTGATAAAAACAGCTTAGAATTAAACAAGGATATTATGCACGATTTATTTTGTGAAACCGTGGAAGTGTTTTTCTGATGCGTTTAATGATAGTTGGATAAATATACGATTCACATATTGGCTACAACATTTGATCCATCAATTGAAAAGCAGCTCTATTCAATATGACATATAACAAATCACAATCCTTTAAAATTTTAGATATTTTAAAATAAGAACTTGACATTATTATCATATACAAAATAAGTACCGTGTTAATTGTTTTTGGAAAATTCTCTGACAACTTTAAGTGAAAGAATGGGTATGCAAGAAATATTCGAAGACGGTGATTTGTCTCGAATTCATGAAGTAAACGACTGGATTAAATATGACTTCAGTAACAGGTTGAGCGAAGAGAATGACCCTTTTGCTGAAGCCTTTATGACAATCTGTATGAACAAAGATGGCGCTCTATTAAATGCATTTACCAAGCTACCAAACTTTTACTTGTTGAAAAATACCATAATTGAAGTACTCGGTCAGGACACGGCATTAAACTGCTTCGAAGATAACCAAGTGTTTCTTGAGACACTGTGGCATGCCTTAATGCCTCATTTAGGGAACGACGATGAACCAAGACTGCGCCACTTGCTCAGGAAAGCCATCGCGATACAAACTCTTCCAGCGTCAGTGCTAGAATTTCTTGATACGCTATGGTCGAAAACAATTTCAAGCGATATAAATGACATACAGTTGATAATCAAATTATACGCGGATATAAGTGATGAAAATGCAGATGCAGCCGATTCGGTTTTATTTGAAGCAATAATTCATACGGGCATTTCTCGGCACATAAATGTCACGTTTGAACATTTCAATGAGCAAAATCACACGTTTTACCTAGATAGCCATGCTAAATCGAAATTAGTAGAATGGAACATGTCTTCTGATATGAAAATCAATAAAAAATCGACATTTGGCCATGTTCACAGTGACGATGCATTGTTTATCAAAACCTGGTATGTTGAACGTAAATTATTTTCATCTAAAATCACACATAAATCTAAACAAAGATGGAAGTTATCACAGACACAGCATGAATCGACACAACAAACAATTTTGCCAAAAATCCTTGACAAAATGGACGAATGTGCTAGTCATTATAGAACAAATGGTAAGCAAAACGCGGTTAATTTGCTGCTGAGCAAACTGTGTAAGGCAATTGAGAAAATTCATCCTAATGCTCAATGTAAACATGTTCTTACGGGCAGTGCTGCAGAATGTAGTCAGGCGTTATATATAGACGAGTTTGTCTATGTGTTAGTAACCAAATCATTTAGTACTGACATCGAACAAATGCTTACTACCGTTGTGGCCCAAATAAGACGTGAAATGCACCATCCCAATCTAGTGATAAAAAGCCTTATGCTTGATACTGATCATATATATCCATGCTTAAATGTGGCTTGGATGGATGGAAAATTTTGTCATACGTCTATTTCTATAGACCTTGTGTTTGCAACTACATTAACCTGTTTACCTGTTACTCTCCCACATCACAATTTTCTCCCAGTAGCACGCGAACCTATTCCAGACGATTACTTGGGTAATACAATCGCGCACAATGACCAAACTTCCATAAACTCAAGGGAAAATGGCCCATGTTTATTCTCCGAGATAGGGGTTTGGAAAACTGTATTTTCTCCGGTTGAAAATGGATTGATAAAATCACTCCCTTCGTATATATTAGAAGGTTATCGATTAGCCAAAGCTGTTCGTATAGTTCAAATTATTCAACCCATCGCACAAAAGTTGATCAATCTGGGTGTAACTTCGGACATCAAACAAGTTATAAGAACGTATCATCTAAAGACATGTGTGTTCTACTTGACGCAATACCATGTGTGTGACTTGGACGTCGAGCAAAACAATATGTGGTCATGGACAATAGCCATCTTCGCAAAACTGCGTGAATTCGTGATACTGGGTGACGTCAAAGAATTTTTTGCACAGGAAAGATTTGTGTTCAGAGGGAATAGGCAAGAGTGCAACCATGCCAAAGAACAGTTCACAACAGAATTGCCCCAATTTCGCTGCTGTCGCATTCGAAAGGCTCGCTTACTAATTGTTGATCAGATACTTCGAGTATTGCGCGACTCGCATATCCCCTATCGCCGAACGAAGAACCATCCGTTCTGCAAGGGTTTATCCCGCTGCGTAAATGCATCCGTGCTACACTTAATTTGAACAAAGAAATATACAGAAAGAAAGATCATCATCATCATCATCATCATCATCATCATCATCATTATCATCATCATCATCATCATCATCATCCTCATCATCATCATCATCATCATCATCATCATCATCATCAATATTGATAAGAAACTCATTGTTCAGAGTGACTGATGAGCGATGCTAGGAGAAAATAAGCAATGCTAGAAGTACATGAGTTGCTCATTGCAGATGTAGGACAATCTATGAGCATCAACAATTCATTAAAAATCATTATACTTAAAGTAATTTAACATTTTATATACTATGGATCTTCTCGAGAATCGATTCATAAAGGAGGTCATATTCGAAACAAATAGGAGGCATTTCCATTAAAATTATAGGCGGTATTGGAAGTTTTTTTTTCAAGAATGCTCAGTCATCTTTGTTTCTCCAATTAAGGTTTGCCGCAATCATTATGCGTAGTGACGTCATACAATTGTTTAAAAATATCAGATTGATTTATTCTTTCAGTTCTGACATTAAAACTATTAAGGGAGTTATTTCTTAAAAATAGTAGGTATTTCGAGTAAAAAATAAGGGTTTATTTTTAAAATCAATAGATTATGATTACATCTTATGAATAGGAGGATAGTATATGTCCCTGCTCTGTTCATTAAATCCTTCGCCATATTTTTACCAATTCCAATTTCGAAGACTCAAAGAGCACGTGCAAACAGGCAGACAGACCATTTTAATACCACGGCTCAATCGTCTGTTTCCAAAATGATGTTACGCTCTGCAACAGCATTGCTGTGTATTTTGGATACGGTTTATTATCTATGAGTAGTTTTAGCTTTAATTTTTCAATAGTTATAATTGTCAAAACGATTAGCATGCGTTTTAAGGACGCTAATGACCCTGATTTACGGATATTTATTGCACTGACTATTGCACTTCTTGCACTGACCTCGGTAATTGAAGGAACTATACTTCTATTTTACTTTAGAAAATATAAAATCGGTTTCAATATTTTATAATAATACATGTATTTCATCAACATTTCTAGGTGCATCACTTATATTTTGCTTGATTTCGGGTCAAATTGGGATTGAATGGGATTATTATTTATTCGTGATTTTTTAAACAATTTCCAAGATACCTTTACCCAGATATTATTGCAACAACTGCATTGCTATATGGTTAAC
The DNA here is from genome assembly GCA_001703475.1 of Hydroides elegans. NCBI lineage: Eukaryota > Metazoa > Annelida > Polychaeta > Sabellida > Serpulidae > Hydroides > Hydroides elegans. Next base: position 8,894 of record LQRL01139100.1, on the reverse strand, counting down.
ACTGTAATAGTTATGTTTGGCATATATATCTTGATTGGGTATTCAAAATAACATTCTGAATGCTGCAAGCTTATAGCATGTTTGTTCAATAAATGTAATATATGGATGAGTTATGCTATATTTGATTTGTTATTTTGCGTTTATGTGTTTGATCCATTAGTTAAATCAAATAAAAGGCAAATTCGAGTGATTTCATTTGATTTATTTAATTAACTTCACGGAGTAGATCATGTTCCCATATCAATTAAGCATTTATAAACGAAAATAATCATTATTGAGATATAAATATATAAATCCTACACGCCATTTTTACAGCATTTTATAGTTGCAATCAGCATAAGGCATCCCTTATTCAAGCGAGGACTAACACGCGTAAACCATTGCAGTATTTTGCGCGAAAAACATAAAGCTTGTATGTATTTATTTTTGTTGAGTAAAAGACCGATCACGTCCCATAAATAAACCATTTCTAAATATTTCCCTTTAAGAAATAAACGCCAAAAATCGATCAAATATTTGTAATAAAAATAATATGCGCACTATAAGGCACTGTAATATTTTTTATGTTGAGGTCTTCTTTAAGCATACATAGTGCATAACGTGTAGACGATATGATATGGAATCGATCAATATCAATAGGCTTAGGCCTGATCCTTAGTATAAGAAATCAATGGAAAATATTTTTAACGACTAAATAGTTGAATCAAACGAGTATATGCAGTTTTTTAGGTGCTAAGCAATACTGGCAAAATTGAGAAAGTCGTTATATGTTATACAGCTTGCAATAACGTTTATAAAACACACACATATGTAGATATTAATTATTTCCAGAATAAAGATTTGCATGAGATGAAATGACAAGTACACATCAATTGATATGTGAATGAGTATATGGCTATTCTATGCTGTAAATGATTCATTGTAAAATGGCTTAAACTTATCAATATTAAATAGTTATGACTAAGGTATGAAAGTTTTATATCATTAATCTATTGATTACCTTCACAATGAAGATCACCATTTAAATGAAAATAAGCACATACATTATAAGATAGTATTTCACTTTAATGTAAATGCGATGGCGACCTTGAATGAAGGACAAGATTTATCTTGCGAAAAGTTCGATGGGATCATTTACAAAGGCGACTTGGCTCGTATTCATGACATTGGAGAATTGATAAATACACTCGGTTTGGATAAGTTCAACAGCGACCACAAATTTGAATTGAGTGTAAGTGGATTAATCGACCACACAGATGGTGCCACACTACGTTCACTCACCAAACTACATAAATTTCATTCGATATCAAGGCAAATTTTAGCATGCTTTGATCCATCTATTTTAGAAGATAATCCCGTGTTTCTTGAACAGCTGCTCGATGCCCTCCTACCTAATATAGGGGAGGATGATGAGTTTGGACTATTTTATTATCTTCGCTATGCCATCGAGGTAGGTGCTCCGGAATCTGTGCGGATATTTTTCGATACCCTTTGGTCGAAAACGATGTCATCCAAATCAAATGAGCTACAAATGTTAAAAGACGTGTACGGATGTGAGCATGAAACAATACAGAGTTTAGTAGAAGCTGTAATCCATACAGGCATTTCACGACATATGAAAATCATAGTTGAATTAATCAATGACATGTCACCAACGCATATTCTTGACAGATACACGCAAGCAAAATTAATAGAATGGGCAGTTTCTTCAAATGTAAAAACTAATAAAATACCTACTTTAAAGTATATAAGCAGTGAAGATGTTTCGTTGGTAAAATATTGGCATGATGAACGTAAATTCTTCACATCTAGAATAAATCGAATAGCAAATAAAAATTATCAACTATCAACAACAGCGACTAAGTCGATATGGGAATCAATTGTGTCCAAAATCTTGGAAAAGTTAGATGACTGTGCAACCCAAACTAAAACAAATGAAAAACAATATGCGGTAGATTGGTTGCTAAGACAACTTGTGAAGACCATCGAAGAAACTTTTCCGAATACAAAGTTTGCACCTATACTATAACAGGAAGCGCTGCTGAGTGTACTCATGCGTTATACATAGACGAGTTTGACTATGTGCTAATTACCAATTCAGCATCAAGTTTTCATAAAATTAAAAGCAAGCTTAATACTGTTGTGACACATATGAAGGATATATTGAGCCATCCCCGCTTAGCGCTTCAAAGCATGTATCTATATGCTCGCGGTAATTACCCATGCTTATACATTGCATGCGTTGACGAGGCGTTCAGGATCACATATATCTCTATAGACCTAGTGCCTGCAATGACATTAGCTAAACCAGTCACACTTCCTCAACACAATTTCTCATCTGTGGCACGAGTACATAAACCTGCAATTGTGCCTGATGAAGAGGTAATTTCGAATCTGAGAAGTAACAACCCTTGTTTACTGAGCGAGCCAAATGGAAAAACGGTATATTCGCTGATAGAAAATGGGTTGATAAAATCCCTTCCCGTATATATTTTGGCAGGGTACCGATTAGCCAAAGCCATTCGTAGAG
>LQRL01139086.1:0-14300 GCA_001703475.1 Hydroides elegans | reverse complement strand
TCTCGAAAGCCAAACCGTAACGCCGCGTCAACGTTTTTGAGTCGGAACTTATATAGATGGTTCATCGTTGTATAGTATGATGGTATACACACCCGACATCAGGTTCGGCGCTCGATGAATGTCTCGAATACCGCGACATTTCTCGAAAGCCAAACCGTAACGCCGCGTCAACGTTTTTGAGTCGGAACTTATATAGATGGTTCATCGTTTCATAGTATGACGGTATACACACCCGACATCCGGTTCGGCGCTCGATAAATGTCTCGAATACCGCGATAACAATATTAATAATATATTTATATATATATATTGGGCTATTAGATTTTGCACTCGTATAAAAAGTAGTACAATGTACTTTATCATCACTGATTTATGCCGAGCGGGCCATACGTATTCCAACGGACACATTTCTAGTTATAATTGTATAAACTATTGTTTTGGATGATTTTAAACCTCCAAAGAGTCTGGTAATATAGGCAGCAGTTAGGATGTATAGCGAATAAGTTTCAGCCTATACGTTTTCATAAGAAATATTTTGATGGTTTCGCAGATTGAGCAATTCTTAGCGCTACAGACGGAGCAGGGGTTTTGCAACTTATTATGAATTGACTCTACAGAATCAGCTATATTGTATTGATGCATGTTTATCAGTGATGAAATTTCAATTACCAAATTGAGTTGTCTCTTTAAATGCGATGTACCTATTGGTAAAAGTTTGTTTAAATATATGCATAGCATGTATAAAAATATTATTTTATTTAGGACACATATTGCCCCTGGTTGGTCGAAATGTGAAAAGGAAAAATTCAATTATAGATGATTTTTGTCAATTATTACCAATAATTTCTGTAAAGAATATTTCTATTTTGTATGAGATAATTTCTATTAATTAATTGCATAGTAATAAAACCTTTTTCATTATTTCGTTTGATAAAAGGGTAAAACGAGACTGCTTTCTGTCATTTAATTAGACACAAAAAAAACTTCATTTCAATGATTCACCATATGTTGTTAATATTGTATATGAATAAGACTAAAATGATGACAAAAAACTGTTCAATTGTTTTCATCGTATGAAATATGATAATTCACCCAAACATTCCTTTATGGCAAACGAAACATTTACAGAGATGACATATGACGTTAATGTAATTTGAATGCGACTGACGAACGAATGAATAGCTATGGAAAAATGCATGATCTGAAACAAAGGGTAATTGTTAAAAAGATTGAGTAGAACCCCCAACATAGACACAATCGGCCATTTTTTTATAGACAGAAATGAAATCATCAATATAAATAAATAAACCATCTACAACATATACGTGACTCTTTTAGTGAAATCAGCAGATTTATTGAGAAGCAGACGCTTATCAATTATGCCATAATTGTTCTTTTTATGAGTAATTTTTGAATCGGTTCCATTATCCTTTAAAAGTGATTTGATAGTTGTTTGGTTGGACGTTTGGTTTTGACTTTTGTTTCACGAGATACCAAATCTGTTTTGTTGTCGAACTTGAGCAAGAATAACTTAAATGAAAAACAATCCTTTTATTAAGACAGTTAAGATGCACTGGCGATTTGCTTCGAATCATCATTACTCCTAAACCATAACATTCATACTCAATTCTTATTAAGGTCAGTCTGAAATGTACCTTTAAGTATTCACTTTAACAGAAATATTGTCAAAAAGCATTTGTTCGTCCGTATTTTGGTCATCACTGGTCGTAAACAAAACGTTCCCAATCGTAATTTCGTATTTATACGACTAACTCCAACTCAGACAAAAAATACTCAGGGGATAGTGAACGTTTTGTAACCAGAACACAATGCTAGAACCGAGGGCATAGAACAGGATGCATTTTAGAATCGGGTTTCGATTTATTACTGGATTCAAGTTTCGCGGGTACACGTCATGATTAAGAGTGGTTCCTACTCCGGATGTTAAACTCTATCGAAAGAGTTTCGGAATTGATCTAAGTGCAACGGTTTCAAACTTTTGCCATCTAATTTAAGCTATAAATAAGAGGCATATCTTAATGGTGATTTTCTATTTTCGTCTAATGACAGATCTTTAAAAAATCGTTTAGTGGCTTATAATATGATACGATAACAATAACTTGGGTATACGACTCCGAGTCTCTTCGTGAAAGGTGTTCCTCTTTTGATCTTATCACTTGATGGGATCATCTATCTACAAACTGGGGAAGATTTTTTTGGTAACTATTTATTAGGAGTTATAATATTACGAAGCGGTCTATGCTCGGTATAAATCTTTCGAAAACTCGGTTGAATGGTGCATTTAATTGTAAACTGAACTTTAAAGTGCTTGGATTGTTATAGATCCTCTTGACATATAGGATATACTTACATGTAGTGCAAGAAGAAGAGTACCCCACGAGCTGTTCCTCAAAAAAGGTGTTCCCCACCAAATCTCAGCTGGCTTGGAGATTTTGAGGAAATTCTTTCTAGCTTGGAGATTTTTGCAGTTTGAGGAACACCTTTTTTTTGATAAATTTCTTTATTTTTGATAATTTATGAAAATAATTTATTGCAAATTAATTGTAATTGCTCGCAATTGTCTAATAACCAGTTATTCGTTTTTCACAATAAGTGATTTAGTTATATTCAACAATTTAATTTTTGCAAAAGGTGTTCCTTTTCTGCTCCAAGCTGGCTAGAAAAGGAGAAACAGCTCAGCTGGCTTGGAGAAAAAGAACACCTTTTTGCAAAACAGTTATGTCCAAAAAAGAGTATTTTGTTGTTGTTCGCCTTCAAAAAGTTGTTTTAATTTGATTTAACCACTTTTTGAAAAATGGGTCGCGGGGTGCCCTTCCAAGAAGTTTCGTACTTAAGCACCGATAAGTTCGCTCATTAACATCGAAATGCAATTATTTTTTAACGTGTTTTTCGTTACATCTGTACCAAGTTTTCGGTACTTTTAAGGACACCGAGGTTGAGCATAAATGTGTCGCTATTAACATGGTGGTAAAGTTCACCTTTGATTCACTGAGCCAAAATATATCGCAACATGGTTTTAGGATACCATGCACATTTTCATCTTCAATGTTTTGAAATGGAAATAATTTACAATGAACAACCCATAATATATCAAGCACATTCAAGATTCGTAACTGCTCTCATATTTACTCACATAATTCCAGTTACTCAATCACATTCATATGGACAATGTTAAATCCCCCTCTTCGCGATCAAATCCCCTTCACACCTCGTTTGTCTAGCAAGACCTTTTATCATAATATGTTTATTTAGCTTATAATGATTTACCTTCGCGTTTTACCACCTATTCATTTCTACTCCTTGAAAGAGCGATCTGACTTTCTAGATATCAATACAATTTACCCAATTAGATAAACCATTGCTTTGAGGGCATAACATAATTCGACTCAAGTTTTCTTAACGGCAAATAAAAACCATTATTTGTGTTGATGTAGGAAATCTAATATTTGTGGGCTTGAGAAGTGTGCATGTTTATATTTGGTACAGATTAATTAGGTAATAGGAACAAATGGCCTCAGTAGTACAAGTAAAGTGCCAAATAATATCACTTTCCCTCAAGCAATGCCTTACTTGAGGGTATTCCTGGAGTAGGGGAGCAATAACATGCCGTCGAAAAGCCGTCTTTCCGTGAAGGAACAATATTGCGTGGCACGCAAAATTATGCTGCGGGAGGAAGGCCTTATCATTTTCTATTATCGCTTCGGTTGACAATACTATGAATTAAACTCTTACAAAATGCCCCTCAGTTCTAATAATGTAATGAGTAGAGTTTTGACTGGAGGTGAAAATAAATTGCCCATTGAATAAAAAAGAAATGCTTCTTTTTATTATGAAACAATATCAGACTAAGTCAATGAAACCTCGATCACAACTTACCAACACAAGTTGCATTAAAAAGAGGGAGTGTTAATGATCCCGTTTTTTAAAGCTGTCAATACATCTTTCTAATAAATATCAATGAAAAAATATACATGTATGAAATACGTTTTTTTTGCACAATAAACAAAAGGCACCATTTTACTCTAAGTATCTTATTTGTCCAGCGATTCCGCGAAGTCAATCACTTATGGTCCAGTCGTAATTATCGGCTTTACCCGGGATTTTCCTCCGGTACCCATCTTAGGCATGCAATCTCTGACGTCACATGTTTGCATGCTCTTTTGCCTCTTATGTAAACTATACATGAGGCAAGCTTGGACGCCTATATGCAAATCCAGAGCCTGTAGAAATAGTCCTTGGTGGCTTTATTCAGAGCTACTAATTTTAGGCCCTAATTACAAAAAAGCGATTTTGAAATCGGAAGATGCGAGTTTTGCACTGTTTTCTTTTCCAATGATATTGCGATTTCCCACATACAAAACATTGATAACCGAAACTAGCGATTTTAATGTAATCAGGACCTAAACGAGTTTTTTTAATTGCAATATGGTTCGCATAAATACATGACGTTGTAGCAAGTTTCGAAGACTTTATTTTAAGTCGAAACCTCAATGCCAGAAAGTAACGGCAGAGCTTGATGCGACGTTGGGTAAATTTCCCATCGATGTCGAACCAAATCTAAATTCAAACGGACACTGGACATAAGAAGAGTCTATGTGCATGTTTAGAATTCGACAAATTAACTCACCTATGGAAAGCAAGATGACGACCAGTGACAATGTCAACGTGAGGTCGGTCGAGGCCATACAGCGAATATAAATGACACAACACACCAGTTTAGGGGGTCCACATTTAGGCATCTCCAGTCTGATTCTCAAACAAATTGTTACATTATTTTCGTATGTTTTATCTTAATTTGTATGTCCATCCATTTATGCATCGATCTCCGCTGATTATCAACACTATTTCATTATTTTCGTATGTCTTTCCTTATTCGCGTATGTCTATCCATTTATGCATCTCCACTGATTCTGTTTTAGTATTTTCATATGTCTTTCCTTGTATTCGTATGTCTATCCATGTATGTATCTCAACTTATTCTCAATACTTTTCATAATTTTCCAATGTCTATCCTCGAATATCACATATTCTGCATGTTGTAGCAGTTGATAGTGAGGGACTATTTTACATCTAGCCGATGATACTTATTCGTTGATATTATATCTCAAAGTATATGAATATATATGTGTATAGTCCTGATTGCTATGATTTCATTTTACAAAATACTTTACATCTGTACTTTTCGTTTATTTGTAAAAGGCTGCTTTTTTATAAGTTAACAGGTCCTCTTATCCTGAAAACTGATTTTCAATAGCTTTTTCAATATCGGCTTTGTCCATTGAGTTGACTATGTTTCAGCACACATTATTGCCAATAGACAAGCAAAGTCTACGCTTCAGTGAGCAAACGTCCTTTCTGCCTTTATCAAATCAAATTAATTTAATCCAAAAACGCATTTTCGATTATAACAAAATCAATCGAATCTCTCGAATTGCATACTACCCGTTCATACCGTTGCGTCACACTTTTCTATCTGAAAACGGACTCCCATCAAACAGCGATCGCATGTTTATGTCTCCCGTCTATATTGAATCAATCCATCTGATCGGTCGGCTAAATTATTAAATAACACGCTTCTCTCTTTGAGTAGAGGTGATTTTTTTGTCTCGTTGTGCAACTCAACCGTAACAAGCACCAAACGGCTATTCATTTATGCTCATTAATTTCACATGGACATCGCCCCTACACACGAACAGAGAAATAGCGCATCCTCTTTGATTTGAATAGTCTCATTCGCTCACACCAGATTTCTAAAGTTTTATTTAGCAGCCAGAGGCGTGAAAATCATGCCGTTACTTTGAAAAGTAATTCAGTTTACACTTTCGTCTGCTATCCCTCAATAAGGTTGAACTCGCAGTTCCATTTGAACTTTCAATTGCAATGAGTGCAATATCGTTTTTTAACAAAACGTTTCACACTCTCTTCTAATGTTTTAACTGCGAACAAATATGCAAACAGGAATTAAAAAACGATATCAATAAGTCCTTCGATCAGCTGCACTTAAACTGCTTTTGCACTTAACTTAAACTCGAAAACCAGGAATAGATCTTATCATCATGCATATCCTCCTTCTGTTGGCAATAGATCAAAGCTTAACTTAAGCATATCCATTTTGGTCATACCTCACTGGATTCGCAAGCACTGTTTCTCACACATTGTCCGTCTCTTAGGTATGTAAATTCCCTTAAGCATCAGTGCAGTTCAATTATCAATTTCTGCCTCGCGTTTGATTTATGACTCAGTTTATTGCAGAACGGTTTCTGCAGAAATCATCGAGGCCTTCTTTGCGATTTACCTTATATTGGAATAAGTCATTTTGCTGTTCATTTTCATATTCAATATATGGCATTATGCAGTCAATGTAAAACAACGGACAGCAATTGTGATTTGCTCCCAGTTCTATCTGAGTCTTTTTGAGTAGGTTTTGTTTGTAGAGTAGTCAAGAGCCGCATATCCAATATTAGCCACCGAATATATTCTATTAGTTGACTTGTCTGCGAGTCGAACTTAGGGAGACAAACAGTATTTAGGGCGCTGGCCAAAACCTCAACAATTAACTTGGGTAATAACTTAATTTAGGCAATAAAATATATAGAAAGAAAGCTTATTGTTAGGGTTCATGTTAGTTGTTAATTATTTTTGCTGTTTTCCTGCTCTGTTTCTTGTTGTGAAGTCATTTCAAGTCCAACATAATTGTTTGATGAATCAGGTCAACATTTTTTTTTTTGCTATTTGGTAGTCGTGTGTCAAATGTTTAAATATATTGTTTACGTATAAGCAATAAATCGGGAGCACATGAAACAGAGTATGGCAGTATGAAGCTATAATAAAACTAAAGGAAAACGAAAATAGTCAAATCACTCAAATAAAATGATAAGTCAGCTGAAAGAAGCTAATTCTGTTTTTTTTTAACGAAATAAACTATACGTGGGTTAAACATTTAGTCAATTTCGAAAACTTTTTCGAGGGGGGGGGGCGGGGGTGGCGGATTAAAATATTGTACAATGTTTACGCCTCCGAAGGGCTTAGTCATTATTATGTATAAACAATGTGTTATCGAAACAACGTATTAATATATAATAAAGTGAATTTTAAAATGAAGTTGTATATACTCGAATACTGAAACTAATCGGGAGATCCTTCTTATGGTGCGGACCGCGGACCTACCCACTCGGCAAGGGTCGTCCATAGTACGTCGTTTTCGGACGTGACGTTGAGAGGACGACCTACTTTGGGCCCGTATGAAAGTTTTCCGGACGTCCTTTTACGTCCCGGCGTCCGTAGAACGTAATCCGTACGTCCGATTCGGACGCGACGTCGATGCAACGTCCACTCTACGTCCGCGACGAATAAGGACGTCCGGAAAACTTTCATACGGGCCCAAAGTAGGGCGTCCGCTAAACGTCCGTGGACGTCTTGCCGAGTGGGTAGGCGTCTGCGTCTGGGGAACTTAAATTCGTATAAAATATAGTAATCACTGCGTTATTAATACCGCTGGGATTGCAATGGGATACCAATTTAAATTCCGCAGACGCAGACGCAAAGTCCCGCAGAACGCACCATAATTCTGCCTTATATAGCCTTGACTTTCTTGTCCTGGGAGGGGAGCTTTACACACATACAATATTCAAGTTTTCAATCGCTTAATTGGATCGTACATAATTTGTATTTGATATGGCAATATTATCAAGGGGTTTATGTTTTCCCATTCTATTGCTCTACTTTCGTTAATCATAAAAGGTTATCGAAATGGAATAGTTTGTTATGAACAACCAATTGAAATCAGGATCCTGTCAAATAGAGCAGAACAATGAAGAAAAATGTAATATGATCCTCTACACCTTTTCATTAGTCAAATTAATAATAAATAACTACAGATGGTGTTATCCTTGATGAATAAGTTCATGGTTATATTTGTAATCATGTCGAGTCCTAATGTCTCTATACTAAATAAAGCGTTTTACATTATTCACTTGAGTTTTGATTCATTCATGGGTGCACTAACCCCGCTTCCGCTATTAACGGGGGACACTAGCTTATGGAAATATCGAGAAATTATAATTCAAACTGTAGTCAGCGCCATAATTCAACATTTCCAATTTGTGAAATTTATAATAGATTGCGTTAGGGCCTGATCACACGGGAAACCTTTCCCAGCTTTTGTCACCCAACAAACAGTATATTTTTTTCAATATATTCCTTATCGGAACGCAAACATATGTCTAGTTTTTCAAAACGTACTGAGCATTTTGGGGTTCAAATAAGTTCTTCATAGAAAAACACGATTTGTTTGAATACAGAGGCTTTGGAAAAAACTACATACAAATGTATGTGGCCAGGCGCTCATAAAGTTTAACGATTCGGAGGCTTCAAGCCTTACCATTTACAACATAAATATATGGCGGCTTATAAATAGTATCGTATGGTCCATTTTGCATAAAGAGCGATGACATTTCTACCGAATTGACTCCACATATCTTTCAATTCAGTCCGTTCTATCATTTACTCCCTTAATAGCCCTAGTAAAAATGGGGAAGAATGCAGCAAAAAATACACATGCCACTCAATTTGGTGATACAATAGGATTTCACCCTATCGAGTCTGGTCTATGCACAATTGACGCCATTTTTCTTTCTAAAAAATCTCAACTTTTTACTGGAACATTTTATCGCATGTTCCACCCTGGCGTCACATAAACGAATCTATTTTCCTTCGCCGGTCGCGTAAATTGTTGCAATATCAACAGTTTACTTGACGTCACGAACCGTTTATCCTTCTTTGAATATACGCATTTAAGATGTGCTCATATATTAATTAAACCTGGAAAATCAGCTACAACTGTGGCTCTGATTTACTGAATCATATCAAGCTATCATAGGTAAAACAAAAACGAAAAACGTTCAAACCATTCACATCAACTATAACTGCCTCCAATGTTTTGCCAATTGGGTTCCGCATTTCTATCAGAATTTTTATGTTTTATATGTTTATGTGTTACATTTGTTACACAATATGTCAAATCATAGAAAAACGACAAGTTCGATAATGTCCTTACTGACCCGTTCATACTCACATGGGAAAAATACGGATGTTTTGGGGGTAGGTGTGTGAAAAAAAATATTGGGTACCTATATTGCAATAAAATGACTTTAACTGTATTAAAAACAGCGTATACTCATTTTTTTCTTAACATTTATGATGTTACACATTATTTCCTAATATATTGTTATGTATATGGGTGACTGTTCACATGTCCGAAGGTCCGGATGTCCGAAGGTCCGGATGTCCGAAGGTCCGGATGTCCGAAGCTATTAATATTTTTTTTCTCATAAAAATAGCGTATGGTTGATATGAAAATAACATTTAGATTTCTCAAATTATTTTAGTTATGGGGACTTCAGAATTATCTACTTTACTTTTATAAACATTATTGTAATAAATATTATTTAAATAAAATTTCAGAGTTATTGATTTTTTATTTCCAATATTTAAAGCATTTAGTCGCCAAAAATATCGCTCTTATATTTGCTAAACAGATAAAGATAAGACGGCAGGGGTTTCTGTGACCAGGCAGGTTTTCCTGCCCGCATGCGAATGCAGTCACGAAAACCCCACGGGTTTATTTGACCAGGGGGGTTTTTCTGACCGTAACACCGGATGCGCCCCCTCTAACTCCGCGCCTAGTGTAATCTATGTTCTGCGATCTCATCAAAACCTCGCCGTTGCTGAACGCCTACCTCCACGAACGTGCATCATGTACCCGTCGCCTAACCACTCCTCTCGCATATAACTTCTATGAGTTGGGGTCGCGTGTAACAGGATGCCAACGTGAGCCCGAACCATTGCGTAATGATGCCATTATTTGCAGCATTGGTCTCCCTATTTCTCGCTTGCCCTCGACCATGCCTTCCAGTGGATCTCTTTACGTGGCATCAAATCTCATGATATTTCAAGCCATGATAGCTTGCTCTTCTGTGCAGGTTCAAACATCGACCTTTTCGTACCTGCGTTATGAATCACTTCCTCGTTGGTGATATGTCTTGTCCAGTGTATACGTAGCATGCGCATCAGGGTTCACATCTCGAATGCTTCCATACTTGACTTACTTGACTTATGGGCGTATTCGTCTCTGGAACCACGCTCTCTCCGTGACTTCTCTGCGCCAGTCTAGCCTTTCGGACGCTCTGCGTTCTGCTGTCGCCAGGGGTATGCCGGTGTCCTCTCGGATTTGGGGGCACCATTTCTTCTGCGGACGGCCTCGTGGTCTTGGGTTTGGGAAGTCGAGGTGGTACGCACGGGCCACGTAGCTGTCTACAGGTCTTCGGGCCATGTGCCAAAAACCACTTGAGCCTTTTGGTTTTGATTATGTCTGTTATTGTAGTGTTCTTTGCAAGGCCGTTCTCACTGCTTCGTTTCTGACTCGGTCGCGCAGCTTCACACCGGAGATGGCTCTCAGATATCGCATTTCAAATGCCTCCAATTTTCTGCTATCTTCGGACTTTATGGTCCATGCCTCTGCGGCGTACGTTGCAATGGGAAGGACGAGCGCTTTGTATAGTCTCACTGTCATCTACCCCTCGCCTTCTGGCTCCAAGTAGGGACACGACGCCCCGGCCTCACCACGGTAAACTGTCTCGGCTTGACAGACTAAACTTAGGCGAGGGGCGGAGTACTTGGCAGCAGCAGTACTCTGTGTACCGGCGATGGCGGCACCAGTCTAAGCACGATGCCCGGCGGATCCGGGACCAGGCCAACAACCAACTGCGCGGTTGGGTTACGAACCGTTACGCCAGCATAACCTTGTCAGAGGTAGCTTGGGCACGTACCCTTGGGAAGTCTTTGAGCAAGTGCTTCCATACGCTGTTGCGATATTTTGCTGATTACCCTTGTCTCTACCCCATACAGCAATGCTGACAAGACATTGTGTCTGATGAACCAAAGTTTTGATGGTAAAGAGATATTATAATTCGTCCTTTTCGTTCGCATTTTGCTGGATGACTTTTTCTCACGATGTCTATTCTTCTACGAAACTCTGATTGATTTTTTTTCCGTTTGCAGCAAACAACTCTCCAAAATACAAAAAAATACTGACTTATTCAACATCCTTTCGATTTTGATTGATCTTTACTTTGGATATATAGTTTATTCTATTAACTACCATGGTGTTGTCTACTTTATATTCATCTTAATGCCAAAATTCTTTCCCTCTCGATTTACCATCAGTTTTGTAATGCATTTTCGTTTTCTGCTGTTAACACTGTGTCGCCTTATATTGTTTTATCGAAATAAAAAATATATATACATTTATGATCTGCCAGCTCAAACCGCTTTACAGTACACCATGACATTTAAACAATTCTTTCTAAAACACCGATAGATCATATAATGTATTTTAGTGTTTCCTCTATGAAATTCGTGATGTTATTGCCCATAGAAAATATCAAATTTTATTACTAATGGTTTTGAATGAAAAAATATGTCAAATGATATCGTGTAACATATATTTTTGTAATAAGTTGGTGGTGTATTTTGACAGGTAAAACAATGTCTGAAAAAATCTAAATTGTGCTTATTATAATATTCATCAAATTGATATACTATTGTCTTTGGTATAATGTTTTAGTTAAAGAGCACCCAACGAGGTGTTCCAAAAACAAGGTTCTTTTCAAAATCCAGCTCCAAACTGTCAAAAGTTGGCATATACACATGTAGCTATAAAATTTCGAGGGACATTTTTCCCAATATTTTGATTATATTTTTTACGAATTCATTCGAAAATAATGTTTTTTTATTCATCAACGGATAGCTAGGCTTGAGATGGCATATTTAAGTATTTATATTGTCACGTTTTCATTTTTTGACTACAAATTGTATATTTCAAGTAAACAAATTATCAAATTCAACTTATCACCTTTTTGAAATTAGGAAGTTTGGTGCCTAGAAGTTGGAAGTTGGGTGTCTCAGTTCCAAGCCAAATTGTTTTTATCACAAATTACCGATATTAATAATAATGGATGACTGTTGCCTACATGTTGTTACTGTTCTATGGTTAAGATTCAATCATAAAATCAAACAATGCCTATTCTTAAGCCAGTATATTCCCTTCATATTCAAACCATGCAATTTTTGCATAAGATTAATTTAGAGAATCACCGTAGGTGTTATTAGGTTGACCAATGACTATTTATATGTCTTATTGGAGCATCCGAACAAACTTACAGTTTTTGATAATAATAAATGACTGTTATCTACATGCTGTTACTATTATATAGTTTAGATTCAATCATAAAATCGAACAATGCTTACTCTTAGGCCAATTAATTTCCTGTATCTTCAAAACATGCATTTTTGCATAAGATTAATTTAGAGAATCACCGTAGGTGTTATTAGATTGACCAATGAATATTTGATATGCCTAAGTTGAGCATCCGTACATTCATTTGTGATGTCGTTTTATTTGGTTCAGTTTACTTTAACTTTATTCCAATTTCTGCGGGTTTATCTGCTTACCAAACATCTAACATTCACCAATCACAAAAGTACTGAAAAACCAACTAAAGGGCCAATGTCAATAAGGATCGACCACTTGGCTTTTCTAATCGCAAAAAAAAAATAATTTTTGAATTAGTTGTTTATTTTACTTTTTTTATGTAAGGTCATCATATACCTTTATACGATGCATGTCGCAGGGCCACGGATGTCGTCAGGCCTTCTCCTGGCGTCGCTGCTGGTTTCGGGGAATTCTGAAGACGACCAGCTCCGCCAGGTTCCCCAGCAAGGTTTCCCTCACCCATCCGCGACCGGCTTGCTACGAGCTCCTAGTCCACCGATTCTTGTTGTAGTTCTCTTCGCAGCTCCATATGTAGCTGCCCCATGATGTTTTTTTCCTGGCCAGTCTTTTTCGTTTGCCCACGGCACATCGTGTGTTCTGAGACCACATGACCAGTAGTTGTCTCCGTGAACTGCCTCGACGATTATATCATCAGATTTCAGCAGCTCCCTTCGAGATTCTGGTACACACTTTGACTTTGCTCTTATTATGACTCTCATGATCTCTAGCTTTTCTTCCCCCCAACTCGCCTCAGTCACCACTTGTTTCGCTAGTTTCTTGGCCCCACATGAGTTAGGCTGTTTTTAGATTTCCTTAGACAGGTCCTCCCTACCGTAGAAACGAGCCTTCATATACTGGTAGGCGTATTCGGTGGACCTGAAGCAGCGTTCAAATACTTTCACTGAGCACGGATAGAAGTTGCTGTCAATCCTGCCTTGGAACGCTCTGACGTTTTTTAGCGGTCGGTTTCGTCGTTTTGGGCATGTCTCTTTTAGGGTTTGATGTAAGTCACTACCACATACCGCGCATTTGTGGTCTTTCGATCTACCGCGTCGGGCGGGTTCGGCTGCGGCGCCACCTCGATCGCTAGTCGTGCTAGCTAGTGAGGGACCCGAGTGCGAGAGCCCCGCTTTCGTGGCGCTACCTCGAACGCTAGTTTCGCTAGCTAGTGAGGTACCCGTTGGTGCGCTTGCATGTGACTCGTTGGTGTCATTATCGGGGTTAGTGTGTCTCTTTCTGTTCCAGATCCACATCGATGCGGATTCTGCTGTTCTCCCCGCTTTATCTATTACTAAGCGCCGCTCTTTTCCTGTCACGCTGAGCATCGTCAACGCTCTCCATGTGGACTGGCCTGGAAATCCGCGACAGCCGATCTCAAACGGAAAACACCATGTTTTCCAGCCGTTGTTCTTGCATTTTCCGACCAACTCTGTGTATTTCAGCAATTTGCGTTCGTGTGCCTCTTGTATTCGTTTCTCCCAGGGAACAGTTAGTTCCGTAATCACACACAACTTGCTTTCTTTTGAAAATATGACGATGTCGGGTCGCAGGTTTGTAGGCACGATATCTTCGGGGAAGCGTAACTGTCGCTTCAAGTCTACTAGCAGAACCCAGTCGTTGGCCATGGCGAGCATTCCTGTGACGCTACCACGATTGCTAGTTTTGCTAGCTAGTGTGGTGCCCGTTTTAACGAACTTGATAAATTCGGGTCGTCGCTGTTTTCCTTTGGCGTTCTTCACCGCCGTGTCTAATCCTCCCGCCATGGCTTCAAGGACCTGGTCATGTCTCCATCGGTACTTTCCTCCTGATAGGGATTTCGGACACGAGCTCAGTATATGCTCCAGCGTGGCTCGCCTTCCGCAGTGTTCACACGCCGGGTCGTCAGTCAGCTTCCATATCGCTAGATTGCTAGGAGACGGGAGCACATCGTTAACCGAGGCGATAGCGA
>LQRL01139061.1:0-12356 GCA_001703475.1 Hydroides elegans | reverse complement strand
TTTATGAAATAGCAAGAAGCGACAATCTTGTCGCTTCTAGAGATTTTAAACAAGAGCAAAACAGTGAAAATAACCAGCGATGACAAAATCGAAAAAAAAACTCGATGTAACTGCTCCTTTTAGGTATTACTCGATATTTTGGGAAGAGGAATGGGCGAAATAATTTTGCAAGTCGAATCCTATGATTTATTTAACATTAAGTGCACTGTCTTCAGGGCGGTTCAGGAATTTTTAATGGGACTTCAAATTTGAATTTTAAAAAAAGCTTTATGATCGCTGATACGAAGTTTTTGTCAGCTCTTTATTCATTAAACAATTGTTTGATTTTTAAGCGCAGTTTGAGAGAAATGGTTGTATATATTTTACTTTGTTTGATTGGAGGTGCCCATCAAATTAATATGCGTTGAAAGTTTGATGAATGTTGCCTGACTTAAAGGCTGCTGAACAGAAGTGATGTAGAGCTTTATCAACATTAAATGGCAAATTCTGAGATACCAGAATGAAATCGCAATGGTCCAAGTGTGTTTGGCAAGTTTTTGGTTCAAGAATTACAATCAGTATGTCCACTTGAAATGATATTGATATATTATGTTAAATGAACAATGTTTATACATGTAGTTATATGTTTATAAATGATATTTTATTTATTACCATAATGTATGTTTTCATAGCGCACAAATGCTCACTATGCACAAATTATCGCACAAAGATAAATGATAATACGGTATCTTCTGAAGGACTGCATGATATCAAAGTTATTGATAATGTGGATCACAAACGATTTTTGCTACATCATGCTTATGTCTCAACGCCTAAACATATGGATGTTTGACAATGATTTCATTTATCGTTTTCCATTGTCTTTTACAGACCATTGTAGGTTCCTTGTATCAAATAAATATATAACTAACTATAGACTTCTATAGACTTCTTCTCATTATATTGTTGCAACTGTTTGTGAATAAGGCGTGCCTTATTTTCATTTATATTTAAGGAAATGTTGAAGATCCCGTGGTATGCATAGACCATCAACCGCCTTCTCACAACACAGATTAGCAAGGACTACTGCTCTTGCTTGCTGCTTCAACGACACAGTCACTGGAATCTTATATACAACACTTGTTCCCGATTGATATATGTCCTTATTTTGATTCGCATCACCAAACGTATTATCAATGAAGGCATGAGGAAAGGTACTCTCAAAGGTTCTGCCATGTGACACAAACCGCGGCCGATAGTTCATGAGGCACTGTGCATGGCATGGTTCGACGATTGTAGGTGTGAACTGTTTTAGGCATTCCAGAGAGGAAGAGTCATGAATTAAGACTTTGCTGAGGTATTCATTTGGGTCGAGATCAGGTTCCAAAGCTTGGATGATAATGAACTCACCATCCAGTGATATATCGAGGGTTAATGCCAGTTCGCAGTCAGATGGATCTAGGTTCACGTTCATTTGTTTCTTTACTCGCCACGTTTTTGTGGATACCATACTCAGGTGGGGTTTAGAGTCTAGTTCGTTTTGAGTAACCGTATAAAATGCGTATGGATTCTGCCTATGGAACACTGCACATGGATTGATAAGTGGAGAATTTAAAGCATGTCTTCCGAGTTCTTGTCCCGTAGAGATGTTGAAATGCGCAATGAAACACTCACTCGATTTCACATAATTAGTCCGTTTTGAGATTTCAACTCCCAAAAGTGCAAATCGCTTATCGCTGCTCAGACTACAGGAGAACACCTCGATTGTTGGATCCGTGCCTGGGATACCATGTTTGATCGAAAACGCCCGTATAGGCGCGAACGTCGACTCTCCAATCGAACATAGAATCACCTGCTCCCTTTGGTAGTTGACCATAGACATGAGCTTTTCGATGGACGCAGGTTTTCTGCATTGAACCACGGCCAAGTCACCATGAACGTAGAGGACTTTTGGATCGCCATTGCATCTTTGCAGTGAATGCGTTTCGCGGAGATTTTCTGAACACGCGTTGTTTGATGTGCCAGATTTGGCGTTGTTTCGGTCAGATTGGCAGGCATGGCTTGGCTGATCATCCTGGATCTCGGAAAACCTTATCAGGAAAACAAAAGTAAGACATGCACCTGTTTTGTAACCGGACATTGTATCAAATTAAACCTAAATATGTATTTTCCTAAATAAATTTATTTTTAATCAAAACTCAATAGTATTTTGTCGTTTGATTGATATATTACAAATATGATGTTATAAGGATGAATAGCATAGTTTTCTCTGTTACATGCTGGATTCTAAATATTGATTGCACCTTATGTCCTATATTTTCCTTAACTGTGCAAAATAGCTTCATGACTTACCTTTCATTGTCTGTCAGAGAATGAGTTTTCTTCATAGTTTTAATTGCTAAGGCTTGTGATGTATTCATCTTTACTCAAATTATCCAACTATTCTTTGTTCATAACCAGAAATCCATATTTATAGATAGATATAACCACACGTGACAATAACAAAACAGAAAATGTAACGAGCTAAGGACAATAAACTTGGTCAGTAGAATGATCTTTTATCTTTTATTGTAGGCTTAGGTTATGAAGACAATATATCTGGGGAGGATTCTCTCCAAAATCAATGAATACAGCAATAACTGATTGTTACCTGCTAGTAAAACGTTAAGCATTTACAACATGACATAATTTTTATTTCATTCCAAAACGCGTTAACTTTTTTTTCGTAATCGGGAGTAAAATAAGCACACCTTAATAATTATAACAATTAAAATTAGTATAAGTATATAGATTCTAGGTTCATTTCAATCGCTTATGATTCGTGGTTTAGGGTAGACTATGAGATTTTTTTTTAAATAAGCGGCAATAATTTTCAAATATTAAAATTGATCAAAATTGCAAAACTATAAATTTGATCCATAATTTGGTCGTTCAACCAACCAATCGCACCCGGGTATATTGAAATTATGTCGTTTACCGTATGGAAATCCTTTGTTTATTATTGCAATTAATAATATTATAATATCTAGATCGGCTATTTTCTACTATATTTTGCTCAACAAGCCAGGAACAAAATATATTTCTCCTTAGTCATTCTGCAAATGTATATTTGAAGTCTCAAACTGATTGAATGTGATAGTTCCATCCCCCAATAACTCAGAAACTAGAGTAGTTCAGTACAACATGGCGCATATGCATTTATCAAAAAATGTAAGTGGGACAATGTCGTCATAACTGATAACGTAAGTACTGGTTCAAACTGCTTTTCACTAGACTTTTCTCGTATGGCCACTATATTTTTTTTTCATTTAAGAAATCATCGAAAAATCAAATAATTCAATATCCGATAAACAGTTTCCTTTGCCAATGTGATCAATTAAAGGAAACACCGAAGGTAAACGCGAACGTCTTAATCCGAAGCAATTAAAATTAGTTCTTTGCGTATGAGCCCGCCGTCGCATAAGCAGGAACCGATTTTGCGAGACGTCCATGAACGTTGCGCGGAGGCCCTACTTTGGGCCCATGTGAAAGTTTTCCGGACGTCCTTATTTGTTGCGGACGTAGAAACGACGTTGCATCGACGTCGCGTCCGAATATGAAGTACGAATTACGTTCTTCGGACACCGGGACGTAAATCGACCAAAGTAGGTCGTTCTCTCAACATCACGTCCAAATGCGACGTACTATGGACGACCCTTGCCGGGTGGGACATTCATGTCGAGGACTATAAAATGCTAACGCCCGTTCACGAGGTTCACGATGTTCACGATTGATTTTTAAGGAAACGTAGAGATAGTGATGCGTTATTGTGACGTCACAAATAATTACCTAGTTAAATCTAATAATTTTATGCGTCACAGCGTCATGCATTAGTTATGTAAGAAACAAATTCCAAAACCCAAAAAAACGTAAATGATGTTTAAATCAATGTATTATATTTATCAGGTTAAAAAAATGTGATATATACTTTTAATTTATGATTTATACAGCATTAAATCGAAAAGAAAAAAAGAAAAAAGAAAATAAACGTGATCTTCAAAATAAGCAACCCGATGTTTTCCTTTCTTATATATTTTATTCAATATAGGCTTATATGCAAGGCGAAATAAGTGGTTGCTTATATATAAGACAAAGCAATATTAATGATATTATATTATGACGTAACAATTTATTATGTCGTTGAAATACACGTTTAGATGCGCTCCAATTCAAAACATTTAATCATGTTTTTTTTTTACTTCAATTATTTGTATCTGTCTTTCCTAAAGAATATAATTGTTCTTAATCAATTAATAAAGCATTTTATCATTTAATCGTTTTAATTTGCGGTTAATTTACCTAATAATTATACTGAACAATTTATGTTAGACCGTAAAATGGTGAACCTCGTAAACATGGTGCACCATAGAATTTTACATGTTAGTCTGTAAAATGGTGAACCTCGTGAACATGGTGAACTAGTAGTGGGGTATACCCATCGAGTATAAAACTCCATCATGCCTTCATGTTGACCGAACATTAGTTAATTCTAGGCCAACATGAGCACATGATGAGGTATTGTGTTAGTCAGGTATAGATAGAGCCGTGAACCTGTCTAACATTGTAAACATTCGTGAACATTTTCGAGTTCTGGACATACATCGGGTGGGAAGCGGAGGTCTGTCAGAAACCGAGAAGGTCGTGGGTCTGTCAGGAACATTGGCAATTGCGCTTTCAACTGATTAAAATGTTTATTCATGTTTTAAACGAGAAATAATTCGACTAAACTTTTAAGGTGCGTGCGCGCAAAACAGGCAAAAATCATCTCAAATCCTATTTGTTATGTATTTAATTGCACGAAACTAAGCACACAAATTTCGAGCACTAAATTTCAAGTGGGATTGGTATAATATACATAACAAACAGGATTTTAGAAATTTTTGCCTATTTTGCGTGTATGCGCCTTAAAAGACATCCAGATGGTTCATTTCGTATATGAAAATACCATTATTAGAGCTGTGGGCGTTAAGGTTATTTTTGAAATATTGAAATATATCTAAATTGATTGTGTGATAAATGATGAGCGATTGAAATGGAAAGTGGAAGTCTACACTGTAATGCGTCAAGGTTCGTTTCGTTGTGTCATGGTTGTACACTCGCACTTGTAATAGCAGAATAATCACAAGAATTGTTAATAAGTTAGGTATTGATATATAATCATTCGAATATTTATCTATATATCTGACCTTCAGAGTTTATAGTGTCCATTTGCAGAGGAATATCTAGGTAAAGCGTCTCTAGCTGCTCAATAGAAACTTCAAATGTATGACATACTGCTCAATTACAACAATTTGAGTAATATCATTGCGATAAATCCAAATGCGTATGACAACAACAACAAAAAAAAACAGGTTCCCGAAAGGCATTTCATAATTATAAAAAATGGGTGACTTGACCAAAAACTTGGGTGATTTGACCAAAAATACTTGGGCAAGTTTGTTTTTGGGGTGAGTTGGTTTTTGGGTGAGTTATCCGATATCCAAGAAGACACAATCAATCCTTGTGCGTGTTTTAATTGAAATATTCTTAGTAAGGCATTTGACATGGAATCAATTTATCCACTATTTTTATGTCTTTTCTACTAGGGAAATTAACGTATTGTTTACCATATACGTGTATATGTGGCAGCGAAACTTTAATTTAAGCGAAACTATAGTTTCGCTAGCGAAAGATTAATTTTTCTGATGATGTTGGAAAAAATAGTCTATTTAAGATACTTTAACAGTCAAAATTTAAGATTTGGTCTAAAATGATTATGTTTCATGTATCCTTTGATCCAATTATGTGTATCAGTGACATAAAGCACACTCCCAGATAGGATTATCCGTGAGTTGAGTCATGAACTGGTCTCGGGGATTAATCGGCTTGTTTCGATTACATTATTGAGTAGAACTCCATAAAAAGCTTTGGACAGATAGGTTATATGACCCATAATATAGTTACATACATATGTTTAAGATTAACAGTGAATAAAAGCCTTATATATAGCATTCCGACATAAAAAACTTACATGATCTGAAAAATTAATCTTACGCTAGCGAAATTAAAGTTTCACTGAAAATTAAAGTTTCGCTGCGACATATATATTAACAAGGCATGCATTTATGTACATGTATATACCAAAATGCACCCTTATATTAATATGATCCAGACCGATACCATGATCCCGGTCACATTTAAGAATGTGCTTGTACATTCGTCTTAATAAAAAAAAGAAGCACATGATGTTCTCAAAAAAGTGCGAATATTATATTCCTGGACATCGTAGATGAGCACCTGACAAACATGTATTTGTTAAATAATATCAAACTATATGATATTACTTAACGGTGATTTTTTTTATGTAATATGTAACTATTGGTTGCTAAATAATATATTTTTTTAATTAGAAATTCACTAAAAGAAAAAGGGTATTTCAAATATTGCACAACAAAATGTATTTTTTCAGCAACCATAAGTTATTATACACGAACTAAATATATAAAATGTTTAATGTATTCCGTTGTTCATACGAACCGAACATTTCCATGAATAAGGAATTGTTCGTGGAGGTTTAGGGCCTGTTCATGTTCATCGCACTAAAAGTTGTGTGGACCTTTTTTAAAGAGAATGCTTTAAATATGTGAAAATCGAGGGAAAAAAAAAACAAGAAAATAAAATGTACTCATCCTCTATACATATTTTAGCGAACGATTCCGAGAACATACCTCAGTTTGATTTTCGGCATTATCGTTATAGAAAATACGAATTCTTTATTAAAATACCTCTTCAATTGTCAACATTTTGTTCCAATCATATGCAACAATGAATATGAATTTTAAGGAACATACCAGCTAGCTAAAAAAACATATTTGTTTAAAAGAATATATGTGTATTTGAATGATTTGAGCAAATAAGTTTTATTTGATATTCAGTCCCTTTGAAAACGTATTTTGTTGCTATCAAAAGAACGTACCTCGCATGTTATGAGGTTATCACTACCAGAAGTCCATCCCGCCGTCCAGCCAACCAAGCAGAATCCTGTCTTTATGCTGAGTCGCTCGCCAACCTTCAGCAGTTCAACCAGATATGTTTGTGATGTGGTATAAAGCCATCTAAGTCACATTTGAAAAATGACAAAAAAAATGTCGAAAACTTGCATTTTTTTATCGTGTGCTAAAGGCGGTTTTTCCATAGCGGAAAGTCGTGTTTCAGGGTCGTAAATAGGACAAGGTAAAACCTCCTTAATGCATAATGACCAGAAGAAAATTTGTGGTACAATATGTGACATAGGAGGTTTTGTTATATCACTGTGGGGAGCTCTGCTGACAGCCAAGGAGCCAGAACACTGAGTTGACCAGCCAGCGAAACAAGCCAGCCAACCGGTCAGTGACCAAGACAGTCATCCAGCAGCCAGTTCATCCAGCATTGTAAACACACCAACAGCCCGACCAGCATTCCAGCCAGCCAACCGGCCAGTCTGCCAGTCGGTACCCAGTAAAAGCCATCCAGCAAGATGAGCCAGCCGCCTATTACATTTGGCTAAAGGTCATCTCTAATCGTGATTGGAAGCAATTTCCCTGCTATGAGCTATACCGATATAATTCTTTACTGTCCTGTTATAGCGTACTGAGCTGCTGGCAACTACCAAATCATATTCACGCGTGTTATTGGGCAACCTAATAAATACATTTCGAATATCGATTTTGATACCTACGAATTCATTTGACATGAACTGAATCGAACACTGTGGGATACCCTCGATCGAAAGGAATGTATGTATCCAATCTCCACAGCGCCATGTCGAAACCAGACAAGCCCTCACTGGGGAATGATACTTCAGTGGATGATAAATAAAGTTGTTACGCTGACGTCGCGACATAGTGATGCTTTAATTCAGGCTGGTGTATAAGAACTTTGTATAACATACCAGATATTGAGTGGACCAACAGTGCTATATTATATCTATATAGCATGACCAAGTCGATAACTAGAATTAGTAAATGCTCTCGGCTTATTTGATATATTTCAAGATAAGATGATCGATAGATAAAAAAAAAGAATGTACTGTCTTGAGATTAAATCTTTGCACAATTTTAGAAATAAAACCGCTTAAATGTGCGTTTGTATTTTACTTTGTGCTATTCTTTTAGCATAGGTAAAACGGTGAAAATCATTTTTATGAAAGTATAATTTTATTGTACGAGTTTTTTTTATTTCACCCAAAACAAGTTCATGAACTATGTTACGAAATAGCTATGTCTTATCTCAATATACAGACCAGGGTTCATTCAATCATAGCATCTACTAAAATATGCACTTTAAGATAAGTTAAGGACAAACTATGTGTTCACGTTACCTATTTATGATACGTAGATAGATTTACACGCGAGTACAAATCTACTTCGCCTCCGGACTAATATAAACACTTAAGATGCCACTTTCCTTTGCAAATTTTAGTTTTTTCCATAAACAAACAAAGTCACATATATAAAGACTGTAATAGTTATATATTTTTGACTGCATCATGTAAAAAGCTATTATCTAATCAATTTTCCAATAAACAGCGCGAGAGCAGACACTGGCGAAGGGTACCCCACTACCTATATTTTTAAAAATGTTAATTGAACATAAATGTTTGTGGATAGCTGGCTCCATTGTGCTCACCAAGGCAGCTAGAATTTGATAAGGAACATCTTTTACGAATAAGGAAACTGATAAACTTCCGTTTTTGAAAACATTTCTATTAAGCAAGCCTACCTTTATGTCTTTGAATAAAACAAGATCAACATTTTGAAAGGTTTTGTAATAAAATATCAAATTATTGAAAAAGCTCCACCTTTTTCAATAATATGTAGCTACATGGCAATTTTTGAAAGTTTGAATATCAATTATGAAAAGGAACACCTTTTTGAGGAACAACGCGTCGGGTGCTCTTTCTGCCGGATGTGCTGTTTTCATTCGTTCCAGAACTAATAGACAATATTTGATAGTAAGACCAATATCGCTGGACAAATTTTTTTTTTGGGTTCTGCAGCAATCATAGAAATATTCACCTATTCCTATCTGCACCATTAATGAGATGTTGACTGTGGCACATGGTTTTCCCTTGTCACCATATTTCATCTTGTCAATTTAAGGCCGCGTTCACGCAAAATAAACTCGAAAATAAGGCAAAAAAGGTCGTATTTTGCGTAAACAGAAGAGATAAACTGCTGTTTTTTATACAAAAGTGGCTTTCGAGGTTTCGGTTTTTGAGCTTTTATTTTCGTTTATTTTGCGTGAGCGCGCCTTAATTGTTTAAGAATTATTTATTTAAAACAACAAAACTTATTAAAAATATTTTCTTGTATTAATATTATTATAATATTAACAGTAAATTATTCTTATATCTTATTATTTCATTGTATTTCCTTATCAAAAGCATTGTTTATATATTTCAATGAATTAATTAAATCCAGAATATTTAACGAATGCACAATTCGTGGTCTGAGACAAAAGAGCAAAGAACAAATAATAGAATCAGTACCAATTTCGGAACCATTGCGAAAGTTGGCCTACACACTCAAATGAATTTTTTTTTGCTGCGTTACATTTGACTCAGTTGTATTATTTTCAGTTTAAAGTTCATATCATAATTGTATTGATGTTAATTATCTTGTGGCAATAAGTAAATATTATATGATTCTACCATATGTCGTTTCACTTGTTATACATGTACATAGATAGGTTTCAATGCATATAGGACTAATTAAGGAATACAATTATCAAAATTATTATCTTTCTCGATGTTGTACATAGTTTGTATTATATATATAATAAAGAGTGAATATAAAATGAAATAAAAATCCACCCGCAATGAATGAATATTTCCAATAAAATATGCTTGTGTGAGCTTAATTTCGGCGTTTATTATTCCAACAATGCTCGGACATGGTATACGAACAATGAACTCATTTCAGACAAAAGAGAAACCATTTTTATTGCGAGACATTTATGAATATAACTCAAATTCAGGAATATTGCGAGTTTATGTTATTCTCGTGTTATAAACACAATTAGAATGGGAAATCAGTTTTTGAGCCATGATCAGTTTTTGGGTCACTCGCTATTTTCAATAGGAAAAAAACATGAAGTTTACTTTTTTAACATAACAAATGAAATCATGACCTCATGTGACTCAATAACTGATTAGCACGTCTATGCTTTGCAAAAATTGAACAAAATAAGCATATTTGGATGTTAAAAATGAGTATTTTAGGGTGATTTTTCTTGGATGACAAGTGATTTGTAAATAAAATAGTGGGACCGTAAGAACATGATTAAACATCGTAGCTAATTTACGCGTCGGTGTCCATATGCGAACTTCTGCGCGTAATATAAACATACAAAAAAAAAAGATATGACGTGCAAAGTCTAAATTATGTTTGATGGATATACAACATATAGTTAGATTAATTTTATACTAGCACTTGCAACATCAGCCCTTGCAAAGTTGCTTTACAAATTGATGGTGTCTTTAATATTGGATAAATGTAAACGTCAATGTTCCTCTTATGAATGAAGAATTTATAAGCATAGATAATTTTTATAGATTCTACGGATGTCCTTCAATATGTATAGTTTATGATCGTCCGTTCACCTTATGACAACCCTTTAATACACTATGCAAAAAAATAGACAAGTAGGTGCCTTTTATAAATACTGAATTCATACAGCTTTTACGGATATTGTTTGGTACAAAATAAAATGCTATATAAAAATGTTATTTATTTATATGGATTATACATTGATAATTTGATGATGTTGAGCATCATTATTTGTTTCTATAGTCTATGTTCAAATCTATTTTAAACATAAAATTGATATTCACAACCTCTTATCGTGAAATACCTTTTAAATAAGTCAATATATGTGTAGGAATTAACGTAATATAATAAACCGGACCCTCAATAAATATTCATAAATATCGTCACTTTTCTTGATATAATTCACAACTTGTTTATTCAATTTTATTGCCGTGGGAGGAGAGTCGCCAATTTCAACTATGAAACATATGCAATTATCTGCGAAATTCATCTGTAGGACTCTTCAGGTTAAACGACCGACTCTGATTGGAGACCGTTTCAATATGTTTTTATTTCTTGCAACTGGGTGTATTATAACGCAGCCTCTGGATATAAAGTGCCTTATTAGTCAAATCGGTATTGAACAGTAAAGGAAAAAAGTAGTTTGGCATGATTTTTATGCAATGATTTGTCAATTTGCCTTTAAATGATAAAAACGGTGTCTGACTGTCATTTTATGCAATTTGCATTCGATTTGAATAGTCCATTGCACTCTGTGCACTTATACGAAGTTACGAAGTCATTTTTTGGCAATACAATACGCCTCGTTCAAATGACTCTCCTTCATTGTGGATGTGATTTGTGTGTGGCAAGGATGACTTCGAATAGTGTCACTTGTGCTGCGTAAGCGATAGTCACTCGTACGCATCTGGAATAATTTAAAATCTATGTTAATATATTTGATTTCGGTTTGGATAAATGATATAAGTGATATAGGTTATATTGTTGATAAAACAATGGTGATCATCAGGAATAATCATGAAAATGTTATCTGTGGTTGCGCCACCTTCGGTTACGAATAAACAAAAACTCGGATCAAAGGATATAATGAAAGAACAATCGAATGGAGTGAGTCGAGGACATTCCAAATCGAAAGCTCCTAACATCGACAACCAACCTCGTTCGTCATCTACACCCAAACAAACTTCCAAATCCAAAGGCAAAATGGATGCACAACCACTGACGCTGGAGAATGTATTGATCCATACCATGATGACAGGGGGTGAGGATAAATCAATGTTCAAACCATCGGTCGTAAGTACAAATGTATCAAGTCCCTCGAAACGGCATCGCAGCCGACGGCGCAACTCGAAGCCGAATACGTTAGTGAGCAAAGCGAGTTATGCCATTCAAGAAACGAGCGAGTCCAGTGATAGCAAACAGCAGAAAAGTGAAGGTGCCGATATTAAAAAGCCGGTGGTGGGAAATTCAGTGAACGTTGAATCTGGAAATCTAAGCAATGGAATATCGAAGCCGAATGACCTGGAAAAGACACCGAAAGTCGCCGAAGGCCAAGATCGATCGCGCTCCAATAGTGAGAGCAAAAAGTCGAATTTCTTCAGCAGGAATAGCTTATTCCGCAGATCGAAATCCGTTGATGCGCGAAGAAATAATCCGGAACAGAATGGAGAGAAGGGTATCCCGAAAGCTAAAGCGGATTCTCGGAGAAATTCTGCAGTATTGCCGAGTAGTCCTATTGTAGACACGGAAACAAAGGCCACCCAAAATAAT
>LQRL01139059.1:4176-16632 GCA_001703475.1 Hydroides elegans | reverse complement strand
CGGTATGTCATTTGTTTAGAATTTGAGAAGGGGGGTCGGGGGGGGGGTGGGAAGGGGGTACGAAGTGTTTTTCTAGTAAATCTGCATAAAAGCTTAAAATGTGGACAAAAGGAGGAGTATTATAACTGTAATAAAGTCGTATGATTATCATAATGATAATGCACTTCACGCATTATTGATTGTCAATACGACCGATCGGTCTCGCGATCTTAAGCATCAGATTAAGACGATGCATTTGCACCGGTAAGAATATCCGAGGACCTTTATACTAAAGCGTCAAATACAAAATATTATACTAAAAAATACGTTATTTGATTTTCTCCTTTCTCTATTCTCCCATCAGGTGGCAGCAGT
This sequence comes from Hydroides elegans, assembly GCA_001703475.1. Taxonomy (NCBI): domain Eukaryota; kingdom Metazoa; phylum Annelida; class Polychaeta; order Sabellida; family Serpulidae; genus Hydroides; species Hydroides elegans. The sequence continues at coordinate 16,278 of LQRL01139059.1, read as the reverse complement.
CCCATCTCCGAATCCGACGAATACGCGGACGGCAGCGGCTCGAACGACGAGCGCAAGAAATCCGTGTCCTTCGATGATCGCGTCCAATCGGCGACCTTCAAAGGCAACGCGCCCGTCGCGAGCATGCGTCAGGCGCTCAAGAGCAAGCGGCGAAAGGCACGCAAGCAGCAGGAGAAGGCCATGAAACAAGAGCGGCGGCGAAGGAATTCCAATTCCGTGTCTGAGCCGAGTAGCGGTGATGACGGGCCGACGACGCCCGAAGGTGACGGGTCGTCGCCGGAGACGCCCGAGTTTGGGGCGACACACGAAGGCGGGGATGCAGTGATGAGTCAGCAAAATGATGGAAAGGGCGGTAACAAGAAAACCGGAAAACATAACAAACATAAACAGGGTAATGCTGGTTCGCAACAAGTGAAACAGAATCTGGAGCAAACCATACGTGGTGGTGATAAGGCATCGGAAAAAGTGACTAAAAGTGATAAAGAACGATCCGCCGCAAAAGGAGATACCAAAGCAAATGTTCAAGCAGATAAAACCCGTGATATACCCAAACCTTCCCAAGCCGCCGCAGACAAAGTTCAACAACAGAAAACAACAACAACAAAAGGTGATAACATCAGCAAACAAAACGGTGACGTTACAAAACAAAACGGTGACGTCACAAAACAAAATGGCGACGTCGATGAAAGGACTAAAGAAACGACCAATTACGACAGTGATGATTATGACGACAATGAGAAAGCAGCCGCATTGGATAAGGAAGCTGTCAATCAAAATGCCCAAGCCCCGCCTCCTCATGAAAAGGATCCAGATGCTCCGGAGACGCTCCTGGATTGGAGCGAGCGGCCCATGGATCCAGCCTTGATGCCAAAGTGTGCTGTGCCGCTCAGTAATAGTGTGATGTTCGATTTGGATGTCGACTAAAATGGGAGGATGTGGTTGATTGTTGATGGTGAGGAAAAAGAACTGATTCGAATTAAGGGATTTGGGGTAATATCATGCGTTTGTCTCGTATAAAACCATAAACGAAATTAGTACTTCAATGTTCAATATGAATGTTGATTTACGGCGTGGTGATCAACAGTGAAACCCATTCAAATTGCTAAGCTACAACAATGTATATACAGTTCGTCTTAAGGCGTTGTCCTATATTTGAACCGCATTATTCTGGTTTCAAGACATTGGATTAGTAAAATGGAGACAACTACGGGATATATTTCACCGACCCTTGTTCAACCTAATATGAAATTCTATATGAACATTTACTTAATTAATTATATGTTGAATTCGAGAGGTTTCGGATAAAGTATTTAAAAATGTGGTGTATACACCGTAAATTGCGGTGTATAACCCGCACCCCATGAAAATCAAGAATTATGTTTTGAAATCCGGTGTATAACCCGCACCGGTGTATAACCCGCACCCTAAATTTATCAGTTTCCGGAAATTGTAAATTTACCCCATAATCCCATGAAAAAGCTTTGTATATGATGAGTAATTATGTCTTCCCTTATAAAGTTCATAAAGACATAGTAAAAGGCTCAAGATTTTAACCGAGATTGTATCAATTAATCATTACCAAATTGAACCCTATTTTACATGAAAATCCCAAATCGAGCGTTCTGTGTTTTTAAAATCGGTGTATTACCCGCATCGGTGTATAACCCGCACCCGGGTGTTTTGTTTGTAAAATCGGTGTATAACCCGCGGGTTGTACACCGGTAATAACGGTACACCCATCTGGCATTAAAAAGCAAGTTAAGATTCTTCAGATATCTTGATCTTGTACCATTTTGTAACTTATCTAAAGGATCATTTTAAGCGAACAAAAAAACAAATTATAAGTTCAAGTAAAGCTAACTAAATTAAAAAATGAAAAATAAAAACTGAAAAAAAATAGTAAAAAGCAACAAAATGTTAATAAAAATACGAAAAAAAAAACAGAAAAAAAAGATAAAAAAGAGAAACATGTAAAAAGAATAAATAGAAACATGAAAAGAATAAACGAAATACCAAGAAATATAATTATATTTAAGTTTGATTATTGAGATTATAAGGAAAAAGAAAAAATATATATAATTACCCCCGGTATTTTATCCAGCTTAATCTAAGGTTACTGTATCATATGTTTTTCAGACAAACAACAATCTTGAATTTAAATAGAATGCAATTGTAGCATCTTTTATGTATTCGAAAAACTGTATAAAATGATTGTCACACATATAGACATTTGTGCTTAATCCGAATGTCAAGCATTTGAAATTGTGACTTAAAAGAGAAGTGATAAAATGTGGTGATAGTAAAGTAGTTGTGATTAGAATAGAATACATCTCATTTATACAAAATCGATGCTAAAAACTGTTACTTTCAGGTATTTATAACCGTCTTATATTACTCTAAATGCATTTATAGAGTTCTAATATCAGTTTCTCGAAACATGTTATAAAAAGAAACATTACATCAACTTAATATAGATAGATTTAAAAAAAAAATGAATTAAGTGATCTCAATTTTCAATATGAATTCGGCATTAATTATCCGTGATTCAGTAAAAAGCAGTTCCTTACATTGTTTTTGTATTTTTTAAAAGGGTTTTTAATTTTATATGGTTTTGTTAAATGAAATTCTATACATATATTGCAAATTGAGTGTTTTTGTTACAAAGTTGAATTGTAAAAAGAATTTGCTTCAAAATTGAACGATGGATGTGTGTGTGTGCGGTTTTGAGTGAGATAGAACGTCTGGATGTTTAAAACTGAAATCTTGAACAGTTGAACAATAAAGTTGTATAAAAGTAAAAAAGACTTGTATTTTTGGTTCATACAGGAAGCTGGATACAGTCTAGTGTTGCTGATAATAGACAAAGATGAAAATATAAATTTACTTGGATAAATGATTTTTTATTCGCAAAGATATTAGTGATAGAATTATTATAAATGATACACTTGCACTGATCGTTAGATTACAAATATAATGATAAACGTATATTCCATTTATACTTTTTATCAATTGAAGGATTTGGTTTAAGAAGTTAACTAAGTGAATCACAAATATAATCGAGGTGAATCGTGAGCCCTAGCCACACAAACTTGATTTGAGTTAGATTAATTATGTGCAGTTGTTACTTTGGTAGACATGTTTATACATGTGATTTACATATCAACTGTCATGTTTTATACAATTTTTAAAAGTGGCTTTTACATTTGAAAATCATTCAATCAACCACCAGAAAAAAAATCCTTCAATTTACATGCAACTTAATTAGTAAAAACAAGTTTATAAAACTTAACTCTCGCATGCTGACTACATGATTCTCAGATCCGGATACCAGATACATTTATTATTTCACATGACCAGTTACTTGTCAAAAGTCACGTGGGTATAAACAATCTTCATAAAGAAGAATGTTTTGTTTTTCGTACATAAACTTGACATAGATAACTTTTATACGTATAGTTGCTAATTAATACGTAACATCAACTCTAACGTTTACCTCTTACGTAAAATTGATTTTTAAATGACCAGGTTTGATTCAAATAGGATTACTTTGAACATGTAGTTCATTAACTTAGTTCGAAAACTTATATGAAGACGTCAGCGCGAGAGAGAATCATGCATGAGAACATCAGCCTTTTAACGAAATTAGTCTTTTTGTTACTTCCCTTTTGAATAGAAAGGCGTCATCATTTACACGCATGCGCATATCTCACTCGACGTCTTCATAAGCGCCATTGGAGGAAATGCCCGCCTTCACAGCGAATACTCCACTCTGATTGGTCGAAACTTCAGCGATGATGTGATTGGTCAGGCCTCCGTTCATTTGGCCTTCACCTTTGCGAACGGTTGCATAGGAAGGGGAAGTGATACCGGGCTGGTTGGGTGCAGGAGGGTGGGTGCAGTTGTCGTACCCGTTGGCGGTTTCCATGCGAATCACTTCCTGTTGAAAATGGCAATCATTGTTGTTCATTCCAAACAATTGATATATACATCAAACATTATAGGCGCATTAAACTATATCGTCTCAACTATAGTGCAAAAAAAAACATTTATTTACCGTGACTCATATTAAGGCGACTGTTTGATTTATAGATATGGTGTAAATCCCATAAATGACGACCCTGATGATTAAATGTATGCTATAAGAAACCCATCGCTGACCTGTTGCTTGCGGTACTTGTTCTGGCCGCGCTCCCAGCCGCGCCTGATCTTGTAGAGGTAGATGCTGAAGGGTGGAAGCAAGAGGAGGAAGCGGAAGGCCATTGTGGCGTAGGGGATCACAAGCGACAGGAATGACATGCCTGTTTGGTAGGAGGAAAACAAGATCATTAACCTTTTCTGATGAATATCGGTGTGGTATAATAGTTAATTTTTCATTTGCTGGCCTTATAACTGGTCATTTAGTAACGTTTTTATATTGTTTAGTTATATACATATTTATATAAACTATCACTAGTTAGAAGAACTAGACTCTACACAAGAATTACCATTGTGTGTTTTTTTAAATTATAGTTTTACTATATTATTTTGAGGTTCGTTCAAAAGACCATGTAATTCCATCTTTTATTTTGACTGATAAATATTTCTGAAATATATGCGTGCATAATATTTGATCATGAACAACATTACAGGTTTACATTTCGTATTGTAAAATAACAGAGTGCATTATAATTTCAAAGTCACGATTTCAAAATAAACATAGTTGAGTGATTCATAATGTTTGATAGATAATATTCATTCAATTTAAAGATAAAATTGACATGCACAAAGGTCATATGATCAATAACATCACGACTCATTGAAAAAATAAGTGAACATTAACTTGATATACCTTAATAAAACCATTTAAACCATTATTTTATGCGTCGAAAAACTTTAAAACGTTCGTGCGCACTGTTGTTCCGCATGGCGGCGTCGAGTGACGACCGAGGCCGTGGTTCGGGCGTGGGTCCAAAATATATTGAACGAAAGGGGGAGGGGTTGCTAGTTATTATTAGTTTTGTATAAAGTGGGGCGGGCGCCACGCGCGGACATTTTCTGAATCGGCAACGGTTGACCGTCAAGGATTTTTTCCATGGTTAAGATTTCCAACATACCTTGCACAGTGTCAATAAAAGGCGTCTCCAACCACAGATAGGATCCCTTCATGGTCACATGCGCCGTGGCCACAGCCAATGTGAAGTAGCCCATGTAGGTCTGCACGAAGCGCCACTGGCGCCAGTTCATCTTGGCGGAGACTGAAGGAAGCGAGGTGATGCCCAGGATGCACATGGTACTGAATGCGATGGTACCTGAAGATCAATAAAGGGAATGTTATTGATATTTCTTTTAGAATACTTTATATAAACTATTGACACATGAAGAGTACCTCACGAGCTGTTCCCCAAAAAAGGTGTTCCGCACCAGATTCCAGCTGGCTTGGATTTTTTTTTGGAAATTCATTCTAGCTTTGAGATTTTAGCAGATTGAGGAACACCTTTTTCGATAATTTCCTCATTTTCGTAATAACTATTGAGAATAATTATTTCAAAATTGATCAAACTAGCTTGCAATTGTATAACAAACTGTTATTTACCATATAATTTAGTAATATTCAACATTTCAATTTTCGCAAAAGGTGTTCCTTTTCTGCTCCAAGCTGGCTAGAAAAGGAGGAACATCCCAGCTGGCTTGGAAAAAAAAGAAACACCTTTTTGCAAAATTTTAATGTTCAAAAACCATCATTTTGTTGTTATTCCTACTTGTGATGTCATTTTAAGGTGCTATAACATTTATTTTTGAAAAATGTGTCGTGGGGTGCCCTTCACACATGACATCCAATTCGGGTGCATTAATGCATGATAACATATTTATTTTATTTGTATCTACTTTACTATTTAAAAAATGCTGTGGAGTCATTAATCATGTAGATTGCAATCCTATTAAATTTAATTTATTTATTCATAGAATCTATCTGAATAAAAACAATTCATTAATAATCATCAGAATGTATACCGGTAGAATTTTATGCAAAATATAAAAGCCTGTTGACACATACCGAGCCCAATCGCTGTCTCGCCCCTCCAGTTCATCGTCACCGTTATGGGCACCACAATATCCTGCGTCTGATTCGCCGGTATAATCGTCTCCTGCACATCGAACCACTTCTTGAAATATGGCGGCGACAGGTGCGCTACGCTTATGACGCAATGCGTCGCTGCGCAGTAGAGCGCAATGAGACCGAGTTGTTTGCGACAGCGCAGCCAAATGTCGAGCCAAGCGGGGAAGGAGATGTGTTTGGTGCCGCGCATGAGTTGCAGAACGGAAGCGAGGCAGCCGGGAAGGAAGCAGAGGGGTAGGTAGGTCAGGGCGCAGCAGGCAAGGACCTGATGGTGTGTTAAAAAGGGAAATAGTTTCAAATTTTGACTAGTCTATAAATATATTTTCTTTAAACATTGATTGATTTTATTTATGGCAAACAAACATTTATGAAAATTAATGGAATATCTTGATACATTGTCATATGCTTGATTATTGAAACCTTTTACTGAAAATTTTATTTTCGTTTCAAGAGAAAGAAAACTAGTTATTTAATTAATTTTCGTGTAAAATGTTAAAGTGTAAAATTCAAAATAAAGAAGATATATTAGAAATCAAAATGAAAACAGGCTTTAGCCGTATACAACTTGTATATATACATAAATAATTAGAAAATGTGTCATCTTCAAATCAATTTTGGATTCATAGTGCAATCATTTTTCCTAGAACGTCACGAAACATGTTATTTAAAATTACATGATTCGTCATTGGGGTGCACACGTATCTGATGCAGGGGGCTAATGTTAAAGGATATACGGAATTAAGTTAGCACTGTCTACGTCATAACCTTGAATCAACATCACAGCATCATAATATATTCGGTGCAGTAACCCATACAATATCTGTGTTGTTTTAGTCAACTATGTTGCAAACCAAAATGCCGAATACACTTGAAATGAATCAGTGAGAAAACTGTAACGCAACATTTTGGTATTTAAAAACGTTTAATATTAAGGGTCGTGTCTTTGATTTCGTGTTTTATCTATAAACAGACAATGCAAAAAATATTGTAGATTAACCAGTTATTAATTATTATTTGTCATTGATTCAAATTGCTTCATAAAAATAGCAGTATAACAATAATAATTGCGCATCTAGCAAGCATGAAATAACAAAAAGGTACAATACAATTTTTCATAGCAACTTATATGAAATTATGACTATGAGATGTATAGGAAGATTGACGCGCACCGTAGCCGTTTTGAAGAGTACTTCACGAGTTCTAATTTAGCTACAAAAGGTGTTCCACGTTTGGCTTGCATATTTATGTATAATGTTTTCTAGCTTCAAGAAAAGAGGAACACCTTATTTGGTCGTAAAGTGCCCTTCCGTTTTGTAGGTTTTTTGAGCCAAGGTTTTTAAAATTGGCAGATCTTACAAACATTACCTTGTTGAAAATATGCATAGGCAGTTGACTCCACGGTCGGTCCTGTTTCGTATGGTACCGCACCACTCCATAGACAAACCAAAAGATGAAAAACGGCACACATATCAACAGAGCCGGTGCCCAATCTCCCAATAGCTCTCCCTGCATAGCCTCAAGGTCATACGCTCGATTCAACCCGCCACGCACCACCGGATTGAAGCCCACATTTGTTGCTATGCGCGCTACTTGTTCGTTGCCTTGGTGATGGTTGCCAGCGATGTAAACGGGCTTTTCGCGCGCGTCGACGTCGTTCTCCATGGCGTAGGCGGAAATGGTGTTGAAGGCCTTGACGACGAGGGCGGAAGGGTGGCGCGTTTGGAGGCGTTGCGCTTGGGAGGAGCCCGTGACGAGCTTTGGGTTCGACACATCCACTAGGACCTTAATTAAAAAAGAGTGTCAGTTTAGGAAATGTTAAACTATTAAAATAATACAGGCCTAGAATATATGTTTGGTTTTTATAGAGAGATGATTGATATGCAACAATGAAGCCATTGGTATGATAGTATATGACATTTATCAAATATTATGTTCTCAATCATTGTCTTAAAGAAAACTTGATGATATTTCAAGAAAAAAAAACAATATAATCGTGTTCATTCTTTCCTAGATATCTCTTTATGGTATATATGTTTTACTTTTCTGTATAAATATTATTACAAACTTTAACGCAATTTTCGAAATCCAAACGATCCAATAAACATAGCAAACCTCACCTTTCCCTTAAGCGACGCCGCATGGTTCCTCAACACCGCCTCCGCGTGTTCCGGATGTACCGCCAGAAACACGACTTCCGCGTCATCGATCGCTTGCGCAATCGCTACAACACTAACGTCGAGCGTCGCAAGTTCCGGATCGCGTTGCGCGAGAACGCGCGTGTGCGGGAAGCGACTTCCACAGAGCACCTTGTAATCGCAACGCGCGAGACGCTTGGCGAGCGCACGTGCGTAATCGCCCGTACCGATGATGCCGATGGGCGTCTTCATGGGAACGACACCGCTTAAATTGGTCTAAAGATTTAAGATACGAAGAATATAAATGAAAAATGAAAGGACCAGCTTCAGCGCAACGCGTTGCTTAATTTGTCCACTTTTTATGCGCGATGCGATGTATTTTTTAATTTATTTTAAAATAATATAAGCTTTAATATAGCGGTAGCTGGCTAAAAAAAGCTGAAACCCGTTGTTTTCCGATTGAATATCAAAATGTCAAATCATTACAATTATCTAAATCATATGTAGCATCTTACCATTTTTTCACCTTCCATGGCTGCCTCTAGCTTCTGTAAACCTGTCGCTTTTTTAACAATATTGCTTAGTTTACTTGAATGATAAAAAGCAATATATTCTTAATTTTATATGTTTGTTTGATAGTTTCTAAAGCTGTTGTTATGGAGACACACTGGACCCGCACAACAAACAAGCAAAGAGTTGGTTTGATTTGGAATCCGGCGCAAGGGGTTTATATAGGGATTCCAAATCGTGAGGTCACGATCGTCTCCGAATAACCACCTCACGAAGCAACCATCGGATGAGGAGCACCCGAAGAGTTGTTTTAATGAAATAGGTCCATACTTTTATGAAATCTGCTTATTGTTGTGCATTCTGATTCATTAGAGGGTTTATTAGTAGAGCGTTACAGAAAATAAATAAGAATTAATTCGATTTGATATAAATAGGTTGGTTATTCAGTATTGAATTCTATTGAAAGCTAGGATAGAATACTATATCTTATATAAAACTGCATTATAGGAAAATGTGTTAAAGTTGAAAATATGTTCATTGGTTTCTCCTGTTTGACCTAATTTCGAACCCCTACATCACGACTTATCCATGGGTGGAGCTCAAATGGACCTAAAACTTTTCCAAGGCCCCGAAAACGTCCCATGAAAGCGAGTCTCTCATGAAGGTTTCTGTTTATTTAGCAATGAAAAGTCCAATTACTAAGAAAATTAAAACATTTAATGTTGGTATGTTGAATAGTATCGATGGCAATGTCAGGGTTTATGGTAAACTCGGTTCCAGTCAACTCGGCTCCTATCCTTGGACACATTCCGCCCCTCCTTCAGACGATTTCACCAGTGATTCGATGTTACTTCTCAATAGGTTTATCCTCAAGACAGTTGCAAAATATAGTATTCATATGCATTCGAGTAGCCTTCTCATTTCATCATTAAATTATAGATTTGTAATATTCATGCAGCATGGTGTGGTTACTTCTTAATTTTATGTTAGAAAATATCGCTTTAGCGTTCAGTCATCGGGCAGCGGTACGCCGCCATGCCGCAGATCATTTATACCAAATTGCACGCCGCCACGCCGCAGATCATTTATACCAAATTTTGGGGTCTTCGGCAAATTTGCCGCTGCCCGATGACTGCACCCTTAAAGAAAATGCATATCAAGAATAAGCAAAACATAGTGATGCGGCACCAAAGTATGATATTCAATATTGATAAGAATTAGAATAGATGCCCTCTTTTTATCTCCAGGGGCTGGTCAGACTTTAATGTGGCCGATAGATCTCCAAAAAAAGGGCCCAAATCGTCAAATTAGGGGCAAACAGGCAGGCACCGAATCGACCAATGACCCAAATGTCAGGAGATAAATTAGGAGGTTCATATAACGAACAATTTGTAGAAAAACGTGTAGATCACGACCCTGATTATTATTATTCAAATATTTGTCTAGAGATGTATGGTAATGAATGTCAGGGTCAGTAATGATTTTATTTCGGTGCAGATCGTGAAGTCAAAAATACTTTTTAGTGGAAGTTTCAAAAATAAATTAACAACGAATTAAAAGTATTTGATAAATTATATGACTAAATCAGCTATATATTTTTCCCAAAGAATTGAAAGCTAACTACATGTTAAGGTATTCAAATAATCTAAATAAATGTTGCTTAAAAGTTGCTTATACGGTGTATATTACATGTTATGTTAACGGTTACCTGAATATTATGTTGACCATTTTTGCAACTAACCATGAAACAATGATTTAAAAAGACCGCGCAGTTTTCTCTACAGCATTTTGTTTCTAAACTGTAGGAACAAATATTTCAGATTTACATTCACCGTTCCCGATCGCCGGCGATGATCGGCGACGGAGTCGCGTTGGTGGTAACACTGTTGCGATTTTTCAGTCGGCGATCCAGTCTCCGACTAAAGTCGCTAGTGTAGCCTAGCAATTATAGAAAACGTGCTAATTTAATCGAGGTGGTAGGGTCGTGCGTACCACCTTGACTTCCCAAACCCAAGACCACGAGGTCGTCCGCCAAAGAAATGGTGCAATCCGAGAAGACACCGGCCTACCCCTGGCGACAGCAGAGCGCCGAGCGTCCGAAAGGCTAGACTGGCGCAGAGAAGTCACGGAGAGAGCGAGGTTCCGGAGTGGAATACGCCCATAAGTCAAGTAAGTCAAGTTAATTTAATATATAGACCTATACAATAACCCATGCGTTTTTTAAAACATTAGCGTGTTGAATGTGTATAATTAAAAAATACACTTAAAACATCACATACCATTTACAGGAAAATCTGTTTTATTTCTTCCGGATATTCTACTTTTATCTACACTTTATAATGACGAAATCTAATTTTCCAACTTTCAATTCATTCATTTCCTAAATTTACAAAAATAATAACATATTCAGGTATCCTAAATTAGAAATTCAATGTTCTCGAAAGAAAATATTCTCAAATCAAATTTTACGAAGCAATATATTCCTTCACATTTTGTTTTACCAAACTTAATTCAGAATATCATTTTACAAAATCGTAGATCGTATTTCGCAGCGCAACTTCTCTTTTTTGAGCATCAAATCTGGAATCAGGGAGAGTCTAGACCTTGCATCCAAATTGAAATTAATGATTTTGTTGAAACTAATGTGGCAGGGTGACGAAAATAGCAAATTTAGTGGTGCTCGATCCAAGACGATGTGACATATTTATGGGGACACTTCAGATCAAAAGAATGATGGAACTTGATTTTAAAAAAATACTTAAAAAAAGAAGATTTGTTTGTTTCATGTTTTAACATTTTAAAAATAATTGTTTGAAAATTATTATATTGACACTGTTAACATAAACTATACAAATAAACATTGAGCAATATTCCATGTCTGAATCTCATAAAATCTCTTTATAAAAATCCTGATTCATATACATATTTTTTATATATCATCCTTATATCATTCCTTCAAATTATAATCTGATTATTCCAATCCCTCTGATGTCGCATTCAATACGAACACCTGGATGTCATATGATCGACCAGTGTGATATACACTAAGCGTAAAATCAAATTTTGGATTCAATAAATAATTTTGAATTTGAGGAAAACCCTACGGATCGCGGAGTCAAAATATGGATAGTTCTATTCTGAGATGTAAGGCACTCTGTAACCAACATTTCGAGTTAAGTAAAACTCAAAATAGCAAATTTGAAAAAAAAGACCGAGGAAATAATTAGACAAACATGTACATGTATTTTGTGCGTTGAAAACATATTTGTGTTTATATTTATTACCAAAAACTCATTTTAATTTTAATTCCGAAAAATGGTATAATATAGTTTGTTAATTGTTATATCTCATTCCAAAGAA
>LQRL01139057.1:15193-51627 GCA_001703475.1 Hydroides elegans | reverse complement strand
CCCCCCCCCCCCCCGCCAACACTAACGAGCCTAAATATCCAGACCTCAATTCCTTCAGGTGTCTTTAACCAATTAATTAACGTTATAATATATATATTGTATAGGTAAAGGGCAAAACATTTACATGTTGAAGGTCACTCTCTATTTAATTTGAGAATAACAGTTAACTATTGATATTGATTGCAAATTTCCGCTATATTCAGTACCATTTCCTGGTTCTCGAAAACTTTTAAGAACGACATTCCTTCATATAAAAGGGCTCGTAGTTGTAGGTTAATAAGCAAAAACATTGCAGTATAGTCTATTATTTTTTTTACACCATATGATTGCTCTCAACAATAATAAACATTATCATTTCGGAAAATGAAGCAATATTTATTATTATTAAATGTCCTATTTACCCGTATTGGTTCCATCATTTTGACAGTTGTTTTAAAGGTCTGATCGCTGTCAGATCAACACACGCCAATCGATAACACCCGCAACATAAATAAACTTAATTTGCAAATATATTATATCCAGCTTTCTGTATTGATAAAATCACAAACTTATCCTTATTAATCCGTAACCTATGAACCGTTAATAATGTGTTATGAAATAGTTTATATGTAGAAACATAATAAAATTGTACAATTTTGCAGTCCATATATATTTTAAGGTCACGGTTATAGACACCACACCTCGACAAAATACTGAAAACACACGTCGAATATACATAACACAGTGGGCGGAAAGGCCAAGCTAAGCTACGTTTTATTATGTTTGGTAATACTTCAATTTATTGACAATAAAGCGAGTTTTTTTGCCCCTATGTATAGAGGTATGTTCTATTATGGTTATATAAAGAAGAGCTTTGATTCAGAGTGAACCTATGAGGAAGAAGAATATATGATTTACTTATCCCTAGATCAATGGATTAACTGTTTTGTTGCTCTTGATTTATGCATTGTTATAGGTTTTATGCATGAGTACTGCCGAGCATAGTTTCCTTTGCAAGTTACGACAATTTAATATTTCTATAAAGAACAGTTTTTTTTTATCAAAACCGACTTATACATGTACCGGTACAGTGTATATCATTAATGCACACAATAGAAGTGCAATTTTATATAGAGTGTACTAAGATTTCACATTTATTTATTTAATATTTTATGAAACATGAGTTTAAGATGCATTTTAATTTCGTGCCATATATGTGGGAGCCAGTATATAGGGTCATAAAATGACTCGTATTTTTGCGGATACACGAGCAGATATTTTTCGAAGAAATAATAACATTTTTTAGGGATAAGCGGTATAACGACGATGGATCATGTTGAATTTGTATACGACGTGAATAACGAATCATTAATTCTAATTAGACGTTTGCAAAAGTGCAACAGCAAAAACAGTTTTTGTTCTTTCAACTGAGTTTCTCTCGCAATAAATTTAAGATCGAATAGAGCTTATGAAAGATAACTTTATCACACCTTTGCGAAAACACGAACATCTACTATGAACAGAGCAACCCTTAAGGTATTCCTAACGAAAAACCCTTTTTGGCAAATACAAGTATATAATTGACCAGTTATGGTTCCCTGGCTTCCAAGCTCTTCAATCAGAAAACACCGAATTGTTTAAATGCGTTTGGAATAAAACCCGCGCATGCGCGTTTTCGAATCCATACGGGTCCGTTTTTAAAAGCGATTGAGTCAAATTTGCCATGTAACTCATACGTTTTGCATCAAAGATATCCGTTGATTCAACCACAAGAAGAATAAAATCGAAGCAAAAATATCGTCGCTTTTAAGTTTGTTTAGCCTTATGTCTGTGTAACAAATATGTGCCTCAAATATAGTGCATTGACGTTACCGTTTACCATAATATCCGTGTATAAAGATATATAAATCATAGGGTATGTTTACAGGTAGCACACGAAATAGATCAAGAAGTCTCAAAAGTGCATAAATTATAAATACAGAAGCTCTCCTTCGTTTCAAATGAGACATTCCAATGGTAGACTAACGAAAAGCAATAAAGACGAATCGCGAATTCTTTTCGCTTAAGCGAGAAGCTTAAGATTAGATATAGACTTTATCTAGTCTCAAAAATATGACTTCTTAGACAAGCAAAAAAGAGTGGCCTGATTGTTGAACTCAAAAGGGCAACCATGGAAATGATTTAGCTAAAACAACGCGTTTTTGTTTCTTTTTATTTTGTTGCATTTATTTTATTTATAGCTCTTTTATGTTAATCTTTTGAACAAACGCTAAGCATCAAAATATTCGCATAATAAGTCCAATAAGTTCCAAATAAATTAGCAGTAAATAAACATGGATCATATATCAACATTGAATGACCCAGACGAGCGGTTCCATATGCATGTTTTTGAAAGAAAACCAGTAAATTGGAATAATTAATGGAAGCAGCATAAATCCGCGGTCACCCAAAACAGGCCAAAAAAGAGCAAATCAGTTTGCGCAGAAATGATGAAACTTTAAAAAACTCGAATTTTATAGTCAAACGCTTAACAAATAGGGAATATATGAAAACATTGTCCACAATTGAAATACTATGTACCCCTATATTATCATTTGTGATCAGTGTCACCAAAATATCTTTTAAGAGTACATTTATTTTGAAAGATCAAAAATATCAAGACTATTCAAGTAATTCTCAATCCTAATTAGAAATGTGCTTGAAATTGTTTTAATGAAGATTGTTAAATTTATTTTAAAGGATAGTTCAAGCATTTATCACGACACCCCCTAGACAAATATCGAATATTATAGTCATTACAATAACCGACCACTTCATCAGAAATATTGATAACATCCTACAATTTGTAGAAGGAGAAATATATCATTGCAAAGCCAACCAATATATATGTTCGATTGACCTTTATAAAATCACACCCAGATGCAACTTGGGATACGATATATGACTAATGATACATGAGCAACTTCACCCGACCTCATGTGTGGCTATATCATTATGGCTTCGTTGTGTTTTTCTTAATATTCTGGTGCCGCAAAAGAAGTGATTTATTGGCGCTCACTGGTATTGCAAGTCAATGATACACCAATAAATTGTGATTGGCGAGATATAATCAAAAGGCTATGTAGCCAGAAGGATCGAGAGGGACTCACTAAAATTTGCATCCATAAGAACGGAGAAAAATAGCACGTTGTTCGTTTAAAGTATTGAATGAAAATGCGTTCATTTAAAACTCGCATTTTTTGTTATCCAGTGACTACAAATCAACATTTATGCAATTTTCAGAGAAACATAGAACATGTCTTTATGTTTCAGGTCTCGAAATTCCCGGTGGCCATTGGCATTTTGTAATCCCTTACATATGCATATATATGCTCGGGCTACTTTTGGTGCCCCCCCCCCCAGGTCAGATATTTTTAATGTCAAACTTTAATACAGACCCGAAATGCAGCGCAGCTAAAAGGATTTTGAGCAAAAATGAATAAGGCAAAGCAAAAAGAACTCATAGTCGATACAAATCACTTTCGAAAAAAAAAGTAGAAAGATGGATAAAGCCCATAACCACTTCTAAATCAAGTTTTATCGGGACCCCAAAGCCCCCCACTCTGGCCGCGTGAGACAATCAGGACAAGTCTGGCCTTTTGACATCGAATAATGCCATGATTAGGTCAGATCACCCCTTTGCTAGGGTAAAACAGTAACACTGTTGCAATCGGTGCTAAAAGCAAAGAATCGAGTAAAAAGCTTTCATTTGTTTTATTGTATTTGGTGCAACGATGCGATTTCAGAAATAGAACGAACTGAGAGTATGATGATCTCAATTGTGATGCCAATTGTTGTGCTCTAAATTTGTTTAATTTGACTTACAAGCAAGATATATAATGGATTTCGTTTTTTTTTAATTGATTGCTTAATTTGCAAAAGCACTTTGTTTAATAACATACTTAAGTTACTGCAGCTTGAATTATATCTACGAAAAAAATATATTTATACGACTCTCAACCCGTTCCTTCTTTACAAAATCCAACGGAAAAATGTCGCTGATAGAAAAACAATCCTGCCGCTCACATACCAAAACGGTCGTGACTGGAATTCGCATTAGAATCTATTGCTACAACGTAATTTATGAGTGTGAGTAATTGAGGAAGAGGACTTGGCATAAAGTCGAATCTTGCTGTAGATAAAACCTCGTTAGGGGGCCTGGGATTATGGGAAAAAGTTCCTTCAATTGTTTATGCTAGGGTCGGGTTGATTCAGAGAACGTGCGAACGTAGACTACAACGCAAAGTCGAATACTTTTCATGATTTGATAGAACTTTGGAACTAGAGAAAAATGGAGTGAGGGTCATTGAGCATAACAAGCCAGTAAATGACAATGACCGAGCTTCGGTACACAAAATATTTTAAATGAAACCCCTAACACATAATCTATTGTAATATATATCTGCATTAAAGGATAGAAAAGATACATATTTAAAATGCGAAAGAGATAGTAAGATAGATAGATAGATAGATAGATAGATAGATAGATAGATAGATAGATAGATAGATAGATAGATAAAGTCAGGGAGCGAGAGCGCGAGCTAGTGAGTGACCGATGAGTTCTCTGAAATGTAAGAAAGCTGTGGATACCGGTAGACCATAAGAGTATAAGAGTATAATTAACAGTCCTAAGCTCCCCCTAGCTCTTCCACATAAAAGTCTTCGCGTATCAACTTACCTTGACACCTCCATCTTCCTCTGAGATCGGCTCCAAGATGGAGATATCCGCATAAGTGCCGTACAACGCTTGAGACATATCACCGTCACAAAAATGTTATATCCACTGGCATATTATACATATATATAAAAAGATTCTGAGTTTAATATCGGTTCCATATATCCATCGAGTTTTAATCATATGCTCAAATGAGTATGAACTTATCCATCCATATAAAGTGTTAACGAATGTATTTTGGAATTATTCACATAAGGTGCCTCTTTAAATCTTGTAGATCCACAATAACGGTTATGAGACGATGCCCTTATATCCCTTCAAATTGTATTCGTTAGAAAATCCTGAGTAAAATCTTAATATATCCGTAAAACGTATCAATGGATAGGTATCCCTGGCATACCAAGCAGACGATTCTTCAGACGATCATCTAGTTATATTTATCCATAAAAATCAAAGGGCACGGTGTGCATCACAATTATTCATATGAAAAGTTCAATCTCATTATCCGTAACAGCTCGTATCCTAATAGCTCACACAGTAAGGATACAATAAAATCTATCCATAAATGTGTGATCCTAGCTATTATTCTTATGAGAGTTTAATATATCTATTCTTAATATACTCAGATTTGAATTGATATTTCCGTTCATAAGTCACAATCGAATAACCATATTTAGTAAAATATTATTGAGAACGACGACATTTTTAAAATGCAACTCATGCTTTGAAATGTCACTTTAGAGTGAGATGTACATGTTGTTTTCGTACTACCGGTATCTTTTCACGATGTTGTCATTAAAAAAATTCTTGAAATAGCGATGATTTTGACGTCTAATTACACTCATGCATATGTTAACACACGAAATATTCACAATAGCGTCATGCATCTAAAAAAGTCCTATGCATTCTAACTTTTCTTGCATAATTGCTTAAAGCAAATATATTTTAATTGAGTTCATATAGAATCAGTTCGTTTCAGTGCATGTAATCACATAATATTCCATAAACGCTCTATAAAATGTTTTGACTTTTAACTTGGTCAGGTCAACAACGTGTATAGTTATTTTTCATCGCTTTCAAGTGCCCTGAAATTAACATATTCATTAAGAATTATTCAAACACGTTTAACAGGCTGCATCTTACCCATAACATGTAAACGTTCTAGGCATACATGTATATCAAATGAAAAAATGAAATTGTTATGTCTTGTTTATCAATTTTATCTCTCTTTGAAATCATTTTCATCCACGACCTTATACAAACATCTAAACGAGGTGTATATTCTTAATAAGGAAACTATTTATTTTTACTTTCATTTATATTTCAAATTACGCGCAAAAATATTGGAATTGAAATTCACTTGTTCAGAAAATCTCCTTGTGTAGCCAAACCCTTAAACACTCCTCACGTATAAAACGTCTCTAATTGAAACTCATTCCTCCTTTATCCATCTTTTTATTTGCTTCCATATATTGAATGCCACGGGAAGCAATAAAGATTCCAATGAAGCCCCAATCTACTCACACAAGATAATGAATTCATTATTGGAATCATGTTTCATTTCAATTCAATCCCCTAATCGCAACCATCTATTATTGACAAAGGGAAGAATTTGCAGTCAAATTAATTTTGTCTCTGCTCCTTAAGGAGGGTGAAGAGGAGAGGTAATGTGACATCTTGAATTCCTAACCAAGGTTGTTTCCATTCTTTGATAAAGCTACTCCCTGTCTGAGGGGCAAAGATCGTTAGTTAGTGAAATGGGTTTCAAGAGGCTCCTATCTAACAAAGTACGTTAATTTGACGTATCACAAAGAGGCGACGTCGGAAAAACTTTGTTATTTTGTAGTATTTGAAGCTTCACAGAGGTAATGTTTTCGTCACAAAATCGGATCAAATGTTAGGTTTATACATGCTTTGCCATTATATTGCAACTTGAAAGGTGACACATTAAGTTGACTTTTGAATGCACCCACAATGGCAACGTCTTAGCGACTTCGTACGATGTCTCTAGTCGGTTTCCACAGACAAATTACTATTATACCACATTCTACTGTGTATTACTTATCTACATTCTTTATTGAGATGATTAATTGCCATCCTAGGAAAAGAAACACCTTTCATTTTGTTTTGATGATGTTACGAATTATTCTATGTCATAAATAAAAGATTCTTTACTATTTTGTACACGTAGATGCAGTATAAAAATGTTTTAACTAGTTTATTGTGAAGCTAAATGCTTTAATTTATCGTTACATTAATCAAATGAACATACCGGCACATAACTTTGTATAGCAATATAATGCTAGTACGCAAAGGGTGTAAACGTGTACTTTATATAATTTATGCGAAATATGTTTAACGAAAGTCATTTTCTTAACAACAAATGCACATAAGGGTGTGGCACCACTTTATATTTTCTCTACACCAAACCTCATTTACCTACACGTATGTACCTTGTATCATCATCCTTTTACATAACCACATCACGATTGTCAAAAAGTACAGATAACCATTTTTTTTGTCTTTTTTCATATTTGGAATAAGGAAAATCATATGAAGCTCGAAAGGAATATCTCCTAATGTGGCTATACCATAACATGCATTACTTGCATGGCGTTTCCCATTTGCAAATCCTGACAAAAATGCAAGTCTTAGATTAAACCCGTCTTTTTTCCCATGAGTTGACCCAAAGTGCATCTTTGGACGAATCTAAGTAGTTTTCACAGGGCTGTTGCTAGGCGCTAATGCAATAATGTTTCATTAGGGGATCATTCAGAAAAGATACTGTTGAAGATGGACAAGTGCACGGTTACTGAAGAAGCGACAACACTTGGGGTTGTTTTTCTTAAATGCGTTTTATTTTACATACCCGGTATATAAATTTTGTTATAGAGCGTATTGTTGTAGGTTTTGTAACCCTTGAAGATTAATAAAGAGTTGAAACCGCTAAGCAGAGAAAACGCCCCCGAATCATTCAAATATACAACCTTCTTTAGCCGAGTATGAATAAAGACAAAATTATTGAGTTGATCATCTTATAGTTCAGGAAAAACATTAGTTATACGCTCATTTGGCTTTGGAAACCGGCATCGTAATCAAACCAAACATCTTCTGGTTATTCAAATTTCTTCAGTTTTCGGATCGAGCAGGCCCTTCTCTACATGAAGGGGTCCCATAATTTGCTGCCTCACTTCTCCTTATTGATGTTCTTTTGATGTGATGACAAAGTGTCATTTCCTCCTCGTTTTATCCATCAACTCATTTATGACCGCGTGAAAATTAAAGCACAGAAGAAAGACTAGACTACCCCTGTTCGGCTTCCCCTTACTCAGACATTAAAATGAAACGATAAACAAGAAAAAGAAGCAATCAGTGTTAGTAATCAAACTATTTACTCTATAAGGCATATCCACACACAAGGCTTATAAAAGGATGTTTTCATATCCAAGATTATCATATTATTATCGTATATTCTATAATAAATTGATTCTTATATTATATCTTATTTGTTTATGTGCTCAAATTTACATGTTGATTATTAACAGCTTTGCAAAAAATCTGCATTATTGAGTTAACACTTTCTTGCGTAGAAGCCTTTAAGTTCTCATTTGTGAGACCTTTACATGTTTTGTTGCAATTATCCTGTCACTGTTTTTTTTTATATATTTGTTCTGACTCATGTGTGATTAAGGTTGGCTCATAAAATGCAGATGAAAAGAAATTTAGATATTTCTTGATATTTGTATTAACTGAACGTTGGTTAATCCAATTCTTTAAAACAACATCATGTAACAATCGAAATTACACAAACTGGTAATACACTTATCATTCATCCTTGCAAGTACATATTTTGCACTTTTCTTAATCATGCGATTAAGTTTCGAAAATTTATCGATGTGCAAAAGTTTAAACTTCCTCTAATTCAAACCAAAAATTTGCTAAATGCAACAAAATTTATCGAATTTTCCACACTATTAAACCTGCTCTTATTGAGACGAAAAACTTGCTAAATGGAACAATTTCGCATCCCTTTCATTCGGTTGAGTAGTGAGAAAATATGATCGAGAGGAGAAAACTAATTGTCTGGGAGTCGGTCTCCTTTATTACAAAATTATGCAAATACTATACACTTTTTTATCTAAAAGTTCTTTTTTTCTTTGCTTTTTGTTTGCCCAGAATTGGATTGCTCACTTTTCTTCATTTTTACATTTTCTCTATCCATTTATAAATTGTATTTTCATATTTATGTCCTGTCTGAATAGGGGAGCCGAGCAAATAGACTGGTTCCAGCGTCAGAAAACAGGATTCTACGAAAAAGGGTCCTGAAATAAATTAAAAAGGGTCGAAAAAGGGTCCTGAAATAATATCCCTTACTTCGAGCTTCCATTCAATGTTAAGCAATTCATCGATTTCTCAAAACACACAAAACAACATATCATATTTGACTCCAACATCAATCCTAGCAATTATATCCAGAATTTCTCAAAAATATAGTATATTACTGTTATTTTATCCAGTTCATGTTTATTAGCTTACAGTCAGTTAACTTCATTTTTTTTGCAGAATATACTTTTAATATCCTCTAATCTCCAAAGACATAAACCCATCTCCACATTTCTCTCAGCCTATAGCCTAGTAACTCCCAGTTTATAAAATGATTAGCCTGCACCCTCACCCTAGAGTAACAGACATAATATCATCAGGAGCAAAACACACCCCTTCTCATCCTTGATGCACTTATCAAATAAGTTCCCCCATCCTCCTTCAGTTTTTGCAAGTGGTTCCTCTTGCAACTAGGTAAAAAAAACTGACTTGACATTAATGCAAACCTGATCTTGTGTCATCCTAAAGGGGAATAAACTGGACGGGTTTAATGTATTTGTTAACTTCATGAGATGAGCAAGTTGAAAAGTGAGCTCGTTGCGTTTTTGAAGTTTCCCATTTATAAGGAATACCTTGAAAAAAAAAACGGTTAGGGAAAAATCGCATTGCGACGCTCCCCGTCTAGCCAGAAACTTAAGCTTTCAAGAGATTGTATTGTCATTTCAAAATGCACAAGAGAAAATTTGCTGATATGCAATTTCATGTATAAAAGTTTCTCTTATGAATTAATCAAATTAGCTATTCCTAGAATAGCTCTTTTTTTCGTATGAGGATGAAAATATAATGCTGTAATGAAATTTCATTAATTCTGCATTTAGTTCCTAGGTACCCGAGTAGTTACCAAGGGGAGCTAGATTAAATGTGCTTGCATAAATCCAATTTCACCAGCAGTAATTGCGAAACAAGAAGCTTTGTCATGACCATAAATATTTGTCTGCTCAATGAAATGGCGCTAGAAGTCAGGATCTATTGGGCACATTTTTTTCCTATTATATGAACATGTTCATACATATTAGTATCATGTCAATAGGTCACAGACCACGCAGTCTCCCATCTGCATATGAGAAATGCAGGACCCTAATCCCTGTCAAAACCTTACTCATCCTAAATTTCCAATTTTTCGATTTCTTTAAATGGTGCAACGGGTGATTTGACTTAGGTACTTATTGACTTGGATTCACTCTTTCTTTAATTCATAAACATTTATTTTACCCCGCATCCCAAAATCTCACATCACCCAACGAAAGACGTTTATCAGGGCTTTTGAGACGGATCAGTTTGATCGATCTGAAAAGCAATGATAAACTTTTTTTCATTGGGCTCAGCGAGTGTATAGCACAAAAAAAGCCAAGTCAGCACATTTATAGCCATACCCTCTGAGACAGTGGCAAAAGTAGATTGTATTAGTGCTTTGCTGCAATAAATGACAGTTATTTACAGTTTATATGCCAGTCATAATTGCTTTTTCGATAAGTAACATTGATAGGTTGATCTTTGGAAGTCAATAAGAGGCGTCTGAGCGAAAGAAACATTTACATGGACATGCTCAGACCGAATGAATTCAAATAATTGAATTTCCTGAAAAACACATGCGTCCCCATTAGACCAATAACGGCTAGCAAGATGGTCAAATGGCTTGATTAGTCTCCGACCTCTATCAAACAAAAGGAATGAGATAGAATACGCTTTTTTTACAAAATTTGCGGTTATCACTTAATAAAGCCTTTAATTTTTGCTCAGGTAGGCACCTCATACCTCACTTTGTATTATAAATCCAACAATGTTCTTTTATCACATAATCAGAAAATGGGCTTTGACAAATTCTGTTTTTTATCCATGATTAATAATGAAGCATTTTTGAAAAATTGCTGTCTGATATCATGACGTTCATAAAGAAAGTGTATGATCACAATACATTGCGTACTTTATTGATAATTTTCCAAAACAACGATTAGCACATATGTTCTGGTGTGATTACCATGTTGTGTATTATCCAACAACCATATGTACAATGAATCTATCACTTTGGGTCTTTGTACCAATGATATAGAACTGCATCAATGTTTGCTACAATGTTTGACATATTTATATATGCAGTTCACACAGAGTAGTTTTGCCACAATAAAATGCAATATTCATCTTTACAAAAGTGACAAAAATAGCATCGATAGAATAAAGCATTTGTTGCAATTTTTTAAGACTATTCGATACTTGAAGAAAGTCTTCACTCAAGTTTAGCTCTCATAAATTTCGAAATATATCTAGACTGACCGATACAGTAGCTATAAATATTACCATTTTATGGCCCTTTTTCCGTCCGCTATTTTCTTTCTTTTCAGCCCACTTTCAAAAGGTGTATGATCAGGTTTCGCTAATGTTGTTAACAACTTCTAAACATGAAGATACCATTACAAATGAACTTTTGACATTGATGGTCACCAAATGAAGTCGTTTTTTAACGTTTATCCATTTAAATGTCGTATCAAATGTATTATTCGCTTACTTTTTGGCTAGATATTTACCAAACACATTTCAAGTTTCTTTTCCGTTATCAAATGAAAATAGCATTTGTTGTATCAAACCTTATTTACTTATTTCCGTTTTCTATATATTTTTTTTATATTTCATTTTTGAAGCTGTCATCGATCTTTCATAAATTACTATGTAATGTACATTCAAATTGTCTAGATGTCATGTGTCTGATACGTTTCGCAATATGAAATGCGTATTTTTAACAAATGTTGATTTTCTTTTGAACCAGTAAAATTGTCATCTCATAACACAGTCATAACATCAGAAAAATAAACAACGAAAAAACTCCATATTTCCTTAATTCCTACATACGAAACTCCGGCATATAAATGTAGCACTTGACTCCAACAAAACTTTTTTTAAACGCTACAATGTATATAATCTCATATTAAGGCATCGTCAATGAGTGACCACAGGAAGTCCACCACGGCTTATTAGCTTTTTAATGGGCTTCAAAACCAGCCATCACTATGCCCATTAGCAGTCAACCATTTCGTGTCAAAGCGTTTAACGCATCATTAAACTTCAAACATATAAGTCATTTCGTACATATAAGTCACTTATAAATGTTATCTGATGATGTATTGCATATGTTAGCTGGTGGCGTGGCCACATATAGAGCATGCATGGTTTTATGTCTGGTTACTTTTGGTCACTTCGGGTAAATTGTTACGATATTTTGCTGATTTTGAAGAGATCTGCTACCCGATTTTGACAATGTTCCACGTGTGCATGTGGTCCCATAGATCATGCTGGATTTCAAGGGCTGGTTACTTGTAATCACTGTGTGTAAACGTGTTACAATCTCGCTTGCTGATCGGCTACGACTTTTTACTGAACTTCTACTCGATCGTTTTTCCTGACAAGATTTAGTGTAGCCAATGCATTGCTGGTTACATACCATGCAAGGTTAATATTTTGCCTGGTTCCTTAAATCAATGTAATTCAAAGCGTTACTATATTTACTGATCGAATATACATTTTTACTGATCTGGTGCTAAATTTTATCTCGATCCAAAGTGATATGTCGCCCACGTCGAAGTCATATACATGTAGAATAAATGTTTCATACTCCATTACTTCAAATTACTTATGTTAACCGGTTACGCATGTTTATCTATCTGAACATTATCTTGCAGATCTCAACAACCTTTGCCGCTTAAATAGATTTCAAGTGTATCATTATCTAGGATCTCAAACTTCTAATTTCTCAAACTTCAAATTTCTACAGATAGTTACGATTTTTCAAAAGTTCATTCAATTATTTCTTAGAATCCATTCCTTAAATTTCAGTAAAGGGTCAGTAAACAGGTTTTTCACATTACAACGCAATTAGCTATTTCCAAAATTCTTCTGCCAAGTCCTGGTCAAAAGCCAAGCGTCAATTGCTATTAATATGACAAATGATGACATCTGACGACGCAATTAGCTTAATCAAGTGTAATTTTAAAGATTTGTACATGTCCATTCGTCTAACGTGCTGAGGGGTAAAATCAACTTCATTCAACTTCCAACCAACTTAAACCATTACTTTTGTTCCACAGATATCATTCATATATTAATTTGTTGATTCTATAAAATTTAAGTTTTTAAATATCGTGACCGGCGAAAATGGTTCGGTTGAAAACGATATTCGCTTTATCTGATAAGATTTTACGGAGAATAGAAAGGCTGTGACCAATTATAATTATGTTCAGTTATAATTATATTCATCAGTGCTCGGGTGAACAAGGGCCCAATACATATTGCGTTTCATGACATAAAACATGAATATGTCATTAAACAGTTTAATGCGATCTTTCAACGGTCATAAACATCTGTTGCTATTTCAAAAAGAAGAAATGTATTTTCAAATGCATGTATGTGGTTATTTTCTAGTATTTAATTATTTATATATTTATGAAGGACAAGGTTAATTGTTCCACACATATTCTATGTCTTGATACAATCATTTTTAACATTTGAATTTGACACCATTTATTTTGTAGTTGATATTTTGGTATTTCTTTTAAATGTACGACCAGTACTTCTACCGGTATATGTAACTGTAACTGCTACTTAATATATCAGAAATCACATCAATACTCCGTTGTTTTTGACAATAAAAGGAATACATCCAATCTCATTATGTCAACTTTCAGACATAAAATGAACACGCCCTCAATTGCAAATATCCTTTAATCCTTAAAATTAATATCAATATCGAATGACATCTCGAAATATTACTTTCACATATTCCGTACTTCTATTTCATGTTATGTATTTGTTACTGATATCTGTTTTTTATCCTTAGCATCTTAAATGCTCTGTAAGTCACCATTATATCATTAAAATCCATTCATTATTACTTTTATCAGGTAAGTAAGATATATACCACATTTTCCTCCAGGTAAGACAGCTCAAACTGATCAGCACAAAACACCTACATGTAATCACAATATAGCATAGCTTGAGAAAATGAGATGCACATATATTAGCAAATAACGAAAAGCTATATTGTCTCCAAAATTGGTATGCCACAAATTTGGACCTGTTACCACACTGTGGGATACAATTCACTTTTTGACAATAACATATAAATTCTATGCGAGAAAATTTACCTTCAATGTTTCCTATATAGACAATAATAGGTGACACTGGCGAACAATAATGATTATAACATCTTTCCCATTAATTATTGTTTCTCATATTTGATCGAACAGTGTGCTATTGTTGCCTTTATGTTCAACACAAATAAACATCTTTGAGCTAAGGACATTTAATGGTATCCAGCTGAATAATATATTTCACGGTGACCCTGTAAATCCTAAAGAGCTGAATTGAGAACACATTTGTAAGGTTTTCTTCTTTTTCCCCTCTTTTTACTTCATCGATCAATTTGAATTTCGTTTTCTATAGTTTGGAATGCATGTAGATATAAAAATATTTTTAATCTTTTACTGTTTTTTTTCTTTTATTTTGCCACAAATTTCATATTAAATCTTCCATCACTTTTAAAATATTTGCATCCTTTTCAAGATAAACAATATAATCGAAACCAAATTATTTTTCATCCCATTTAATAACAGCATATTTCAATAATGATAGTTTAGTGACAATACTATGATATCCGGTAAAACTTAAATAAACTTCAATGTCTAAGATTTCGCTTTTTTTCACATTATCCCAAACAACACAATATTGCACCTGCAATAACCGAATTAAAGTCTCTTTAAATAAATAAACACGCACACGAACAGCCTTTATGCCATAAGCCTGAAAATACCTTATATATATCCACTTATTTCAAGAAAATTAAATTTTCTTCTTATGTTCAATGGTTTATTACACTAGGCCTCGAGCATAATTAGTTAAATTGGTTAATCTGGGTAAATTACACTAACCCGCATAATCAAGGAGAGATATTGGTTGGATATTTTTTTGTAATTACATTTTTCGGTTTTACATGTATGAATGTTAAGAGCTTGTAACTAGAATGACGACATATTAACATAATGGTTGGCTTTTTTGCAAATGTTTCATGTGGCTTACAAAGAAATAAGGTGCATTATTGAATAAGTTGTTTTGCAAAAAAATACCGACTCTAGTGAATATCTTAACAATTTACTTTAAGATAATTCAAGATTAATTTTAAAATATAATTGTTCACATCTTAAAGTGTGATTAAAAATAAGGCATTCGGCATCTTCGTTTAGTTGAACGTTACCATAAATCTAAACAACAAACAACTTAAATAAATGGAGATGGAGATGCAAATGAACGAGGGGTTCCTGTATAATGCATAGTTCAAATTACCCTGGTGACAAACATATTGTAAAAGAAAATATTTCAATCGTATCCACTTAAAACCTGTGCTTAAATCATAACCGTAAGACTTGAAAGGGCAGAAGAATTTACATGTAAAGAGAATGGGGACCAATTACCATCAGCATCATCGACATTATTGCAATGATGTTTCGTTTGAATTGAATATTTACGGAGTATTTGCATGATCAATTATAATGAGTAACGAATTATTGTTAGATAAACGCAAATTAAAGATGGGAAAACAATGTGACGATTATCAAGATAAAGATACAGAAATTAAGAATACAAACAATTAAAGTATTTTATTCATATATTTTCGTCGTAGTATTCACTTCGATAACAAAAAAAGTTTAGAAGATCATTAAAATTTGAACTGATCAATAAAATAACGTGATATTTTCCACATTGATCTACACCAAAGGGCTTTCAAGCCACATCCACAGTTTTTTTCTCCCAAAACGTGGCGGTTCGGTCTGGGAGTTCGTTCGGAGGCAACCAACCACCCCATTAACGTGCGTGTGTGCATATCTCCCGTGAACGAATTTGAGGGATTCATATTTCAAAACATGCACACAAATTCGCTTTTTACGCATATTTTTAATTCTATAACAACGAATGATATGCAGTATGTAAAACAGGGTAGCCACTCAGTACAAAAACGAAACTGTTAACCCAACAGTGATTGACACCAAAAGGTTTTGAAGGCATCCCAACAGTTTTTTAACAACTTTTTTTCTCCCGAAACGTGGCGGTTCTGTCTGGTAGTTCGTTTGGAGCCTACCAAGCCATCACATTAACATGCGTGCTCGCCCACCACCCGCTTATATATTTTGGGGGATTCATATTTCAAAACATGCACCGATGTTCACATTTTAACGCAAATATGTAGATGCTGTCTCAATCTACCATATTTATTCATATACCACCGTGTTCCACACCAACCTCTTTAATATTAGTTTTCATAATAACACGCGTTGCTTAACTGGTCGATTTAGCACATACAATGTCATTTCATATCTAAGAAATTATTTTCGCAGATTTGTGAACGCTCAGACGACCTGCGATTTTTTCGAGTCATTGAACCATCCTGTCAAATCTGATCATCTTCAAAATGTCTAAATTATAGGTCATGGGATAGGAATTTAGCGTTTGTTAGCTTTATAGCATACCATTACATACAGAAAAACATCTAGAAATAAATGTCAACACAGCGAAATAATTTACTCGTCAAATAAATATATTGTAAAAGTTGCAAATATATATTTTTTCGTGCTTTTAGTTATGAATTTACAACAGTCAAATCGCTTTTTTTTTCATCGCAATCGGAAAAAAAAGAAAGATGTTTAGCCTTTCTTGTAGGCGGTGATTTAATTTTAGGGAACGCAGGATTTCTCTTGCCAAAATAATTTATTGATTAAGTTTAAAAGAGCTTATATCTAACAAGTATTACTTTAATCAGATAAAAGAAAGTTAACGATGTAAGAATGATAAGAGAAGACATAAATATCCTGTTATTTATTATCCCACAGTATTCATGTGGACATATTGGAATATCAACTAAGTGACCTGAAATCATGATAAATAATTAAGTTTAATTGAAAAATATAAAGATGCCCTGTTTTTCGCCGATATATTTGATATGCTCTACAAATCATTCGAAAGATTTGATGTGAAAAGTACATGGATTGATGTATTTAATTACAATATCATGGGTGCATGCCTGCCAAAACTTACATGCAAAAAGTATGTTTTACTAGGTGGTGATTTAAAAAATGAAGCATTTGATATGAAAAACCAGTCATGTCATATCTTTGAATTAATTGTTGAATAATGTACATCTTCATTGAATGAAGTTGGAAGTTATATTTTTTGTATATTTTATAAAGAAATACACGTGTAAGAAAACAAGTGAGCCAAATTATGTATGTAATGTATTACGGTCTGGCTAAACAGGAAGCGTCTTATTTCCAAACAACCGTTTAATTTACTAAATTGCTCTTAAGTAAGGTGTGTTTTTCGAAACTCGAACCTTGATAAAAATAAACAACTTTTGATGTTTAAAAGTAGGGAGCATCGAAATTGTTTTTTAAAAACCCCGCTACAGCCAGGCAAAGATTTGAACTCTGTGCCCATGAGAACTATATCAGGGATGCACATTTCCGACCATGCGACCACCACTACCCGGTAAGGGTCGCACCCCGTGTCTCATATAAATATACGTAAATCGCACAAAAACACGACAATTTAACTCATTTCGAAGAAAGAAATGGGTATGACAATAATATTCCCATGTCAAATTAAGTTTTGAATAGAATGATGTCGAAAAGTCACCACTCCAAAGCGTGAGGAAAGTCGTAAAATGGACGAAAAAAAAGTTTTTCATTTTGATTCATTGGAAAAGAGGTGGTGATTCGAGCTAATTTTCGGACAAATAAGTTCAAAAAATTGAGACCGAGTCAGTCGCGAATCAAGTTTAACTGAGTTTAAATAATCAAATGCGGACAGGGATCTTTATAATTATGTTATAAACAATAATCCAAAATTATCGAACGTCTTTTTTAAAGTATAATTATGCAATGAAACTGAAACCTGGTCACTCATAAAAGTACATAAAACAGGTAAAAGTCTAGGCTCTTTTCGTTTAAATCTATCTGACGTTTAATTCGCAATACAATAAACGAAGTTCACGAAACAAAAGCAATGATTAAGAGCCACAGGCAAGGTATTCTTGAAAACCCTCGAAGTCCTTATAAGCATGGCCTTTGTCATCTTATATGTATTTGCACTTTAAATATTGCCAATTTGAACTAATTCATCATTCAGTTTATTGAAAATTAAATATGCTTCAAGCCCTTGTTTGAAATTATAATTTTAGGCCATTGATTGTAGGCATTTTGCTTTAGAACTACAAAGATGTTAAAAACAGGTAGAAATCTGACAAAAATTTCGTTTGAACGCTTGAAGGCAAAACTAAATTATGATGTTGAAGACTCAATATGTTATTTTAATTACCAACTTGCAGTGCATATAGACGAGTTTCTTCTTCTTTATCTTTTCATTTCATGCAAAAACTATATTAAATTCGAATTTAAACCAAAGATAATAAAGATCAAGTAAGGCCGATCAAAGGTCATAATATAAACGGATTCATTACCCTAGATATTTTTAAGATTATAAATATTCATTTCATTTCTTTATTATGTGTTATTCAAAAGCACTAGTATGCATTGGAAAACGCTACAGACATCCTTTAATATTACATTTAGAAATAAATTTGTATATTGTATTGATTGAAAAATCAGTTAGAAATTACATTGTGATTATCATATGGTAATTGCATTGAAATTTCAAACTGAATATTCCAGGTATAATCATATTAAAGTGTCTACCTTATTTAACACAGATCTTCTGTGAAAATCAAGTAAACGAAGTAATGCACGCCTTCCTTAATATATGGGAGAGAACAGGCAATAGACTCAATATAATGTATGACTTTTAATCTCGAAATGTTGTCTAATAATTAAATTTTTGCTTTGTATTATTTCATTGTATCTTAGATTGTATTGATAAAACTATGTTGATCCGCCTATTCGCCGGCACATTTGTTTTGTATTAATTTGATTCACCATTTTGACGGTACTTTTTATATAAAACACCAAGGGTCCTAGTGAATGTATGTTAGGAGAGACATGAACTAATCATGGTACAGAACCATGGATGAACAGTAATGTATGAGCACATCTATGCAGTTGTAATAGCTTCACCTTTAGTTACATGTAGAACAGATTCATCCCAAAGAGACATTTATGAGTGCATTGGTACAAGGTTACAATACGTGAGAGTTCGGAAGAGAAAAACAAAAACATACGGCTTAAGAAACCGAAAATGCCAATAAAACATTAAGGCAAAGATATATAGGTAATACTTTTATTTCAATGTTACAGTTTTAAACACATACAAGTAAATTCTAAGGCAACTTTAGGCAAAAAGAAACGGGTGATATGCACTAAAATAATACAAATCATGGAAATGAAAGTGCTGGAATGAAAAACAAAATCAAAATCACCTATCAAAGTTGATTCTAAAAATGGTTGAAAACGCTCTAAGAAATCACATATGTCAAGCTTAAGCTTCCTAAATAAATATATTGGAAGTCATAATGTTGTAAAATTACATTTCTATTTAAACATGTAAAGATTGACATTTACAGAGGGTGGAACATGTCTATGTAATCATGTGTACATATACGCAACTATTTTATAGATTGAGATAACATACAAGAATGGAAATGTCCTATTGAATCCTAATGTTATAGGTGCATGGCAAAATGAATCGCAATTATCATTTTTCTTTTATAAACCGATATTAGATAAATCATGAAACCCTATCACGAACCAATCGTAAATGATTAAGATATTATTATCAATAATTAAAACTGCTAATGTATATTGTTTAGATTTAGAAAAATGAACATTTTCATTGACGATTCATTTAATTTCATTTTAAATGTATATTCATTTATTAACCACTAATTTGATAATCTTGTGACCATTATATATAAAACATAAATTGATTATACATTTATGTAAGTTTATGTGGAAGTTAAAGTAATATCATAGCATAAATCATTTACGATCTCATAAGATCACGTGGTATCCTAATTTATATGGAGTTCAATTAAGGCCGTTATAAGGCCGTCTTCCTTAATACAAACACGCTTGCTAAAGACTACATTACAATATGAACGACATTTCTAAATTTTTCGTATGATGAGATGACTCCAAATATCATAAATTGAAAAGATAAATCTTGTGAATGAATTCAAAATGG
The DNA here is from genome assembly GCA_001703475.1 of Hydroides elegans. Lineage (NCBI taxonomy): Eukaryota > Metazoa > Annelida > Polychaeta > Sabellida > Serpulidae > Hydroides > Hydroides elegans. Next base: position 31,382 of record LQRL01139057.1, on the reverse strand, counting down.
AAATTTCAAACTCATGTGTGTGACATTTTTTTCTCCATATTTGGCACGATCATAGCTTGTATGCTATTTTATAGCACATATAAAACAACAACAAAAATGTTAACACTTTAGTGTAAATTTCCGAACATAATAAATATGTACAAGTTTCGCCTAATATTGCTTGATTGTAAAAACATTTAAGATCAAAATATTAAAAGTTTTATCACAGCATAAAGCCAGACAAAAATGCGCTATATTTTTTTTACAAAACCAGTTATCGACATTTAACTTTAACGAAATCTTCAGCTTACGATTCATGTATACCGTTAAGATAACTTTAAAATGTGACGTCTCATGTAAGGATATACATGTATTGCATAGTTGTATACAAAAATAAAAATAATGCAAATATTTATAACGCTTTGAGGGTACTGTATTTCAGTTTAATTTTGATTTTAATACAGTAAAATTGTCTCTGGTTACAAGATCAGTTCATTTCGAGCTCATGATCCTATTGTATTTTTAATACAAATGTATATAGATTTTTTTCTCAAATGTCTATAACTGGTCATTTTTTATATTATACAAAAGCAATCATTTACATACATAGTAAAGCTTTCAGAAATTAAACCTAAATTTACAAACTGTAAGCCGATCGTACACTCTTTGCATACAAAATCATTGTCTATAGCATAAAAGAATCATTTAATACAATTTATCTGTACAAAGTTACACGATATCGAAGGGTTCCGAGTCAATGGAAAATGTAACCCTAACAATGTTTCCTAAATTATGGAAGTTTCAAACAAGTTGCCTTAACATGCACAAGATTATAACCTTCTAATTATATTAGACGATGAAAAAATGTTATTACACAACTATACTTGTGACCATTTTGGAATACTGCATAAACACATTATGTGCCATACTATGGGTCAATATCACTGCCTAATTCTAAAGCAGGTTCGCGTTTGTTTGAAACCGAATCAAGACTTGGGCTGTGAAATTGGTCCATAGACTATACCACGAACATTTTAAAATGTGAAAAAACATATGATATCGGACTAAAGGAATGTTTCGTTGATAGTGAGTTAAATCACTGGTGCTATATAGCACGGCAAATAATAATTGATACAATATTAAGTAAAACTACCAAAATACCATTCAATGATAAATCTCAAAACATAAATATAATCATTATGAGATAACGTTTCCAATATCATTATCTAGTAAGATTCAGACACAAATTTACGAATAAAATCCGTAAGACACTAACAAATCACTAGATATCTATACAATGATAAAGGTCAAAAATATGTATGATAACACTAAAAGTAAATATAAAATATGTTTCTAAGCAATTCTTAGTCATTATTTTTAAAGTTTATAATATCAATAAAACAATGTAATAGAAGTTAAAACGAAAAACACAATCTTAACAATTATTGCTACATAATTTCAAATATCATGTCATTTTCATTTTACACACCGTCAATAAATTGTTGTTAACATCATTTAAATAGCAGATATATTTTGATAATACCGAAATAATGAACGCTCTAGATAGTGGTTTCAAAAAGGATCAGGACAACTCACCCAATATAAAAAACAGCGAAACCAATCATTTTTAGTAAATTCACGCCATAACTTAACAAATATATATCCATTCACTCGAAACATTTTTTAATTGAGTTGAGTGGGTACGGCTGCAAAATCGAGTGAGTTCCTGACCACATTGCCTACACGACCCTGTTTATATCCGACAAGGAATTAATCGCAGATTGTTTCAAACATTTTGCAGAGTTGAAGGGTTTTGTGCAAAACATATGTTGGCTTCATAAGGAATTTTTCATACAATGTGTTTTAACTTACAATACCTTACTGAATATTAGATATCATATTGATAAATGTAAAGGCAAAAACCAAGATAACACAACGTATTACAATTTGCACAACATTGAAACGATTTGAACCCAAGCTGTTTTGCAGGTAACCCTTCAATTTAGACAATTGAGTACGCAGTAATATTATATAGCACTTTGTGAACCATATATCACATAGTATCATAACCTCAACACAGTATATATGTATAGCATTTATTAAATCTGTAACAATAACAACATTATTAGCAGTTTTTTTCTCATTTATATTCATTTTTTAGAAGACGAATAATAACAATTTCATTCAATATCAGCGCGGGTAATATAATTCTCTTACATTTTTGCTCATATATTTAAGATATATCTCAGCGTTAAAACCATCTACAAAACCATCAAGAAAATGACATGTTCGTCAACCTTCCTGATTAGATGGCTATATTTATCTTTCAAGTAAAACCAATTACATTTTTAGGAAGTTGTGTACTTTAGGTGTAGTGATGAATATAAATATCTACATGTGCATCGCTAGGATTTGTTAATAATACATGCTTGCAAAATGGTATTAAGTCGAACTAATCTATTGTTTAACCAAAATATACCGTACATTTCATAAGTCTTTAAGTCCCTTATCAAAGATTCGAACCATAACAATATATCGTTCGATTTCAGCAACAGAATGAGTCAGGACAAATCTGGTCCAACTGTTCTATTATATTGCACACTTAGCGTCGCTTTTAAACAGACGTAACAGGAAGGGGGAAAAGAGTCAGACGTACCAGAAAAGGGGAGATAGAGAAGGGAGGGATTCATCAAGATCCCGAATCGTGCAGCCCTAAATGTATTTTTCTGAATTGCTTCGGAACAATTTAAGTCGCTCCCCGCATGAATGGTCCAATTATACTAAACATTTCAACGGAATTTCAGCGCACATTGCTTTTTAAATACTATCATCTATAGCGTTTTTTGTTGCATTATAAGTCATTGAAGATAAATTTCGCGCTCCCCGATTTCTTTGCAGACGACGTCGATGACCCACTTTGCGACGTCTTATCTGGCTGCTGCGTTTCCGTTGCACTTCCGGTAACCACTTTTGATTCTCCCGCCATGGCAGCCATTTTGTTTCCGGTTGTCATGTGACTTCCTTTTCCGGTTGTTCCAGGAACTACTTTCTTGCTCAATAACCCGCTTATGACATTAACCGCTTCTTTGCGGCGTACGTCCGTCCGTCCGTGTGCGAAACCAACGACTGTCACTGGTTCGTTCTCGGGTATCGATTGCTTTCGTGGCGGTGTCGCAGCGGCGGTAGCGGTCGCCGTTGAGTACGTACTACTTTTCATCGATGTACTACTTTTCATTTGCGCTAAACCAGGCGAGCCGCGTCCCCGATTATCCGTGTTATCCGATAACTTTCGCGACCCATGTGTTGAACCGAAGTAGAGCCCCGGATCAGCGCTATCCGTCGTGTCCGAACTATGGCGCATTACCGGATGTTGTGGCGCCGCAACCGGAAATGAAACAGTGGCGCCACCATCGGATCCGCCATCTTGGATTACCAAATTTGGCGGATGATTCACAACGCTATCGTGACTCACTAATCGGCTGCGTTGCGCCTGCCGGGGCGGCATGATTTTCGAAGTGGCGCAAAAGAAACCTTCGGCCGCGGAATCCGTGAAATCGGCAGAGGAATTCTCCGGGATCATCGGCGGAAGCGAATCGGCCCTTCCGGAATAATCGCTAGAGGTAGAACTCGTCGATTTTTTGCGTGGTTGACCTTGGAACTGAAGCTGTAGCTCGACCACTTGCGGTTCTGCGGGTTTCGGTTCGGTTTTGAACGTGGTTGATTGGGTTTCATTGATTTTGGCCTTAGGTTTGTATTCTGTCGGAGCCTCTGCCTTCGGTTTGTACTCGGTTGCTTCTGTGGATTTTACAAGCGTCGTGGCATTGAAAGTAGGTTTGATCTCGGTGACACTTCGGTGCCTGGCCGAATGACGATCGGCAAAGTTCGGCGCAGTCACATGGGAATCTGACTTACTAGCCGAATGAGAAATAAATGTTGAAGACCCCTTTCGGTTCGTTGTAGTGTCTGCATTAGACGGCTGAAGTTCAACAACTTGCGGTTGAGTGGAAAATACCTTAGGTCGCACAGTGATCGGCTGGTTTTGATCATGTGATGTTGATGACCCAGAGATCTCTGATTGGTTGGAATCCTGTACCGGTGCGCCGAGCCACAACTGAACAACCGGTGGTTCAGGGCCACTGACATTAAGCTGAATCTCAGTTTTGTGCACATGACTCCCTGTAGATGCGTTAGAATCTACGGACATTTGCCTTTCCACCGAATGCAATGTAAGCGACTCTTTTCGCTGTTCATTCAAATTTGTTGTGTTTATAACGATTGAAGCTTCTGAAGGTGGTGGTGGTATTGGTGGGGGTGTAGGACTATGAGAATCTCTCGTGTCTTCTCCTGAAGGTAACTGTCGATCGGATTGCATAGCGTGTAAACTGCCATGTTCCGAAGAACTTCTCTGATGAGAAATCACTGTAGCGCCCTGTTTCTTCTCTTGCTGGAACTGCGTGAAATCACTCGATTGGCTCTTTTGATGAAACGGTTTGATTGGCTTCCTCTGTGAACCACTTGTTGGTGAGTCATTCGACTTATTGCCATGTTGCGTTGGTAAGCGTGCAGAAAGGGGTTTCAACCCCTCAAGCTCTTTATGAATATTGGCTTTACGTGCCACGATATCAGGACTCTCCGTCGCTCCAATCGCGGCAGGTTTATCACCTTCAGCCTTCTGCAAGAACACGGATTTCAAACTGCCACGTCGATGTTCAGGCGTCGTCTTATGCGCCTCGCTTTCATGTAGTCGCTTGTGCTCCAACATAGACTTGATATGTTTAACATCCGGGGCTTTGCCTGACTTGTCGCTCGAAAAACTACTTCGTCGTGACGAGCTGGGAGTTGAATCGGCACTGCTCGAGGGTGGCCATCTTTTGTCGGAATCTTCAGCGCCTCGATTTTCTTGAAGGAAAACGGATTTGATGGGTTTGATATCATATTTAGCGGGGGTTGCTTCTTTTGGTTTTGATTGCTCAAATTTAGGTGCTTTAGCTTTAGGTACTTCAACTTTAGGTACGTAAGCTTTGGGTACTTCAACCTTTGATTCTTCTACCTTGGGTACTTCAACTTTAGGTACTTCGACTTTAGCCTCGTCAGCCTTGGGTACTTCAACATGAGAAGAAGGTGCAGGTGAGGGATCTCGCGTGAAGTTTGATTTGACGTTATTTTCGGATCTCTCAACACCAGATCCACTACTCTCTGATGTAGGATTCGCTGTGATCATTAGAGCTTCTTCATCTTGCTGTTTATAGCGAGCCGCCAAATTCTTCAGTCTCTGTACGGATGCAGATTTCTTCAATTGCGCTTTCTTATCTTCCGTTTCACCTTTCTCTTCTTTGAAATGGTCCTGCTGTTCAGCAAACTGTTTAACTATGTTTGTCACACCCTTTGTTTCTTTTAATTTGGCCGACTCGACACGGGCCGCGGGAGGTTCCGCTTTGTTGGCACCAGCGGAAGGAGCATCCACAGATCCGCGTCGCGCCTCCCAGAGCTGGTTTCTGACTCGAGTCTTTTCACGCATGGATTCGACCAAACCTTCCGCTGGGTTGCTCTCACTATCACCTACCCCACCTCCAGTGGATGACTGAAGTCGGCCTTGGACAGAACCCCGTTTCCTTGCGAACATTGGAGATCGTAGCAGTTCATCTTTATTGGCTTCGGTGGTTTTCGGTTGTGAGAACCGACGCCGTTCGTTGACTGTTGGTGCGGCTGAGTTGATTTCTTTGATATCCTCATTTACATTGTCTTCTGTTCGTTTTATGTTAGTTTTCAGGTCTTTGCTCGGTACTTCCGGTTCTGCATTTTGAGGTTCTTCATCAGTCACTGAAGCCTCCTCCTCATTTTCTTTGGCAACGTATCTCGTCGAATCGAAATCTTTCGTTTCTTTAATTGGCGTTTCTGCTTCATCCTCTTCGATATGGTTTTCCGGAAGTCCCTCATCAGCATTCTCGGGTATCCGCTCTTGCTCTACAACCGGTGGCTCTTCATGGTCAGTGTTTGAGCGTCGGTCCCTTTCCTCTTCCTTTCTTACAGGGACTACATCTTCCACCTCTTCCACCAGAGGTTTATCATCTTTCGCAGTTGTTTCAGTTGAATTATTTAGTATCGGTGCCGATTCTGAGGAATTTTGATAACGCCTTCTTGGTCGCGTCTGCTGAGAATTTGCAGTCGTCGAACTTTTATTGGCATCATTCGCTTTGTTTTGTTCCGTTTTCGTCGCTTCTGTTTGAGATCTACGGAAACGCGGTCTCGATGTTGACGCTTCTGTGTTCGGTTTAGTCGTTGAATTATCTTCTGATATATTTCGTCTCAACCGCGTTCGTGTCGTAGCCGGAGTTTTGTTTTCAGTAGTGGCTTGTTGTGAAGCAGTTTGTCGTGATCGAACGCGAGCCGAAGTTGGCCGCTCGGCTGTGTTTCGGCTTCTTGCTGTTGAGGAAGACGAGGAAGTCTCCTCCGTGACCTCTTCCTTTACGGTATTACGCACACGCGTTCGACCGGTGGTAGATGGCGTGGTCGAAGCGGGCGTCGAACCACGCCGTCTTTCGGTGGCAGGCGACGAAGAACCAGTTGCAGAAGCGGGGGAGGTATTGTTCTGGAGATTTCGTCTTCGACTGGTTGGAGTCGTTATGGAAACCGCTGATTTCTTATCATCGCTGAGCGGGGTTCGTCTCGTTCTACTTCCGGTTGAAGCTCCATTTGCTGCATTGCTTTGTGTATTGCTTGCATTGTTTTGTACATTTCTTCTCGCTCTACTACCTGATGTTGCCGCTGTCTCATCACCCGACTGATCCTGTGTCGCCGTTCGTCTCACGCGTGTAGATGACGCCACTACCGGTGAACTTGAGCTTTGACCTTTCCTCGTTCGACCTTGAGATGTCGTTGACGCCGCTGCATCAGTGTCAGACGGCGATTTATTACGGACCGACCGCCGCGTGCGACCACCGCTTTGCTCATGACCGGAAGAGGAATTATCAGGGGATTTACTTTGGAAGGACCTACGTACTCGGGCGGGGGAGGACTGAGGGGAGTATGTATTAGTGGAATTAAGTTGGGGAGGGCCGCGCCGGAAGCGGGGTCGGGTTTGACTCGTTCGATTCGAATCGCGTTCGACGGAACCGTTCTCGGAGGGGGACTGACTACGTTTCGATATTTCTGAACGATCAGCATCGGACTCAACCTGTTCTGACTCATTCTTTCGCATACGAACACGACCTGCTGATCCAGGTCTATTCTTGGACTCATTTGGATCTACTGAACTTTGACTTTCACCCGATATAGGTCTTCGGGATCGCATACGCACGCGATTAGAACTCGTTACATCGTCACTAGATTCATTCCTATTGGAATCTGAGATATTGTTTACATTTTTATTAGAATCTGATATATTGTTTTCCATCGATTCCTGAATCGAACCTGAATTCTGAATATCATTAGTTTCTATCGATTCGGGGACACGACGCTCAGAAGGAACATCATCAATAATGTTCGATACCTTGTTATCATTGTCATCCAGTTCTTCAGCATCAACCGAGACTGGAGAACCCGATCTATCTCTCCTTCGACGCGAAACGGAAGACTCGGGGGATTCAGCCGGGGGAGGGGCTGTCGCATCGTCGGTAGAAGGTAAACGTCGTTGTCTGCCAGCAGACTCTTTTGACGTGCTCCGAGTGCGTTCAGGTCGGGCCGGTGAGCTACCGGTTCGCTCTTGCCGGCCCGACAAACTTCCATCACTCTTTCCATCGCTTTCTTCCTCAACCGTATCCTGAACAACGCTATGCTGTCCACTGAGCGACGGTCGATCGCCCGTGCTGTGGCGCGAATGTCTTCGTAAAATGCGATGATCCGGTGATGATAAGGGTGACGTCACTGATGATTGGGAATTAGGTGACGTTGGAGACGTTTTATTGACGTCAATCGTATATTCGCCGCTGGTACGCGAGTGACGTCGTAGCACGCGGCCGCCGCCGGTGGTGGGTGATTTGGGAGATCGCGGTGACGTCGGGTTTGCGGTGGATACGTCGTTTTGTAAGGACGTCGCAGGATCGCCACCGCCCCCAGATGACGTCGATAGTTCGGCGAAGACGTCATCGCTAACGCGGGTGTCGTCGAGCGAATCGGCCGCGTAGCTGTCCTGCAAATTTGAACACGCGTTTTACAAAAACAAAATTAACAACAGAAAAAGCTAGCTCCCTATCAAGTTTTGGCGGCCGAGTGGATATGTCTTTGAATGCACCCAAAGACGCGCTTGAGATAAAATTCTTTCGGGGTACTTCAGTAACATAACTGCGTTGGATTTGCGTTTTTCTCACGCTTCATCGATGAAGTTCAATTTCTAACGACAATTTTCGAAGCAAAATTTGCTATTTAAGCGCTGCTTTAAATACACAAAGATTTGTACACTCGGCCAAACACTTCATAATTTTGTCACGCAAACGTTACATGTGTGACTGTTAATAAACTTAAATAAACCTTTCACAAAACTATTTGAAAATACACGTTTATAAGAGTTTTATAAATCAATAAAATTTCGTTTGTGAGAAATAATTAAATACAGTATTGTATCAAAACCTATCATAATATGTTAATAACATTTTAAAGATTTAACTTTCAATCAATTACAATTCTTCAAAACTGAATCTAGAAATCAAAACTTTGATTATCAAAACCGTGATTATCATATCCGTTCACGACGAGTATAATGCAATCAAATTCAAAGGTATGGATAAGACATGACATAATCTAGTTTTTGTGATTTCTTTATGATTAGTGCAATCATACAGTTTGTTCATTTAAAATTAAATAATATATATTGAGATATTGAGTTGAGCCAATTTCAAAGAGTTTGTTTTTGATATCATGCAATGTTTAAAAAAAAAATCAAGACAACCGCATCTATTACTGTTCACCAATTCCGATTATATTTCGATATTATAAGGTTGAGCGACGGGCAATCAGATGTATTGATAATCAAAATTATTCTTCTCGTTGAATGGTATGCTTTGGCATAAAATATGAAAACATATAGACTTATACTCTATCTACGGTGTGTCCATAAAAATATTAGAAAAGATTTATTCCAAAATATTTAATAATGTTGGTTAATAGCTTTGTTACTCAAGGAATCCAGGACTTAATAACAAAATTCGTATACAAAAAGCCATTTGAGCGGTAAGGTGTTATGAAACCATAAACTAATCATTGGCTCAACTTATCACAAAGTGATCATTTTTATCTAAATTACAAATCTAATTGTCTAAATAGGTCACAATCCAATTAGTGCTAGCAATTAATACACTACATGCGATCATGTAAATCAAGCAATTATAATACAACAAAACTATATAAAACATGCTATACAATAAATGGATACGTGTTTACACATAGTCTAACAATATATAAAAATTGACAGGATATAATGATATCATAGCATCATGCATAGTCATGAAATAACTCGTTTGCACAATCATGTAAAGTGACACAAAAAGAGTCTTCCATTTTTTTTGTAGCTACCGGTAAGTACACTGTCCAAAAAAAGTCAAGCCCCCCTCCAGTTTTTACCATTAAGCTATGCAGTAGTACATGTTTTTAAAACTTATTTTTTTTTGTATTGATGAACTAATCGCTTTATAATTTTTGGTTCAGAATATTGTTGACCAATGTGTTAAATGTATCCATGGCTAATTTGGTTGTGATTGAATGTGTTAACATTGGTAAACTCATGGTGAAATCGGGGGTACCTTATCTGCCATTTGATGTTTAAGGCAAACGGAGCATGTCTCATTTGCTCATAAAAAGCGGTTCGAACGGATCCATTTTAATGAAATGGTGTTATGGACAAACTTAACACATTGATGAACCGAATAACACAAGAAAAAAGCAAAATCTTTGAATTTGTTATGCCTATCACAACTATTTAAAGTGTGCCTTTCTGTAAACGTTAATGGTAAAATCTTGAGGGGGGCTTGACTTTTTTTGGACAGTATATGAGTCAATTATCTTAAATATTCTAGATTTTCGGCCCACTGTTTCAAGATTTAATGGAAAACTCTTTATTGTTTTTGAGTATAAAACACTTTTTATTGTGCAAATCTCAGTGTATTTCAAACGCAAGTTACTTAAAAGCAGTTGTGCATTTTGAGAAGCAGTTGTGACAAAAAGAACAAAAGACTCCATTCAAAGGAAAATCAGTATAGAAAGCGAAGCATGGATCATACTCAAATAATTTTGAGAAAAACATATTGGGATTTTGGGTTATATGAGTCACTAAGTATCTAGGTATAGCTGATTCAACTAAGTTGAGACTACGTTTTCAAAGTATAATCTAAGTCTTAAAGAAGTGAAGAAGAAACTTATATCAGAATAACTACTACATGTATGTGTCTATTTCTTTTGAATGTTTTACTATTTTTATCGGACGAATTGAAGATATTGGGTTAATCAATCATGAAAAATAAGAATTTTGGCTTGTGCGTATTTCTTCTACATGAATTCAGGATAATTTTTACGACCGATTTTCGTTGTGCTCCTACTCATTTCAAAGTGGTTGAGATTCTATCATAATCGTTTTCCCAATAATACAAATATATTACCAGTGTGGAGTTACGAACATCTCGGGTCTTTTGCGATACTCGCTGCTATTTTATTAGCAACATATCGTTTATGTTCTTCTTTCTGAAGATTTATTTCTTTTGAAAAATACTCGTACTGAGCCCCGATAAAAGAATATTTACTATGTAGAAGTATTTCCGATACCTCAATTGGTCATTTCTATCGCGCGTTTTCAATAAAATCTTTATGAAATATAATTATCTCCTATTAGTTATTAGTATGTTTTTCTTATATTTTCTTTAGTACGGGGAGCTGAGGGCGGCTTATCTTTCAATATGAAACACATCTTTGAAAGGATCTAGAAAACTGCTTTGAAGTAACTTCCATCTGAAAAACAAGATTCTACACAGCAGAACATATGTACAAGATCATTCTATACATCGTGTTGCCGGTTAACAATATATATATACAATCTAGTCTAATGGGAGGAACACATTTTTTTTCTTTCTTTTTTACAAAACAGTGCATAGGAAACATACAAGTCTGTGGGAATCTAAACCATTTTCTAGACAATTTCTAGACATCTGTACAAATGTGAAACACATGCGTCTCATTTATGTAAATGAGCATGTCGGTTTTGTCTATACACACGTGTTTTTTGACAGGTTCACACGAGACGCTCTTTCGAAATTCATCCGCTTCCTGTAAAGCATAATAACAAAACACTGCACCTTTTTGAAAACGCGTCATTTTGTTGTTAACGCAGTTGTTTGTTGGAACATGCACATTTATTTGAAAACGCACAAGCTATTTGAAAGGGCGCCACTTAGAGAAATATAGCCGTTAATTGAATGCGCACTATTCATTGGAAAACGCACGGTTTCTTTGAAAACGCACTATTGTTTTGAAAACGCAAATTATATTTCAAAAAATACAAAACATTCACTGCAAAAACACCGTTATTCTTCGCAATTCGCGACAGCAAACATATTAAAGAAAGGACGAAAATAGCGATCGGTCTTTATTTCAAATTTGATAATCCGTAGAGTTTACATGAATGACTAAGGAATCTATCATTATTGTTTTTTTTTTTTACAACTTCAACTCCCAGGTTGCCAAGGCTTTTTATTATAACCACATGAGAACATTATTATAAGTCTTAGATAATATGTTTTAACGTACAGAAGCTAAACATGATAGGTTAAAATGTATAAATTTTAGAATAACACAGTAAGTTAACATATAAAGAATTGAGAAGTATGTGTGTTGAGTTACGAGCGAGTGTTTCTATCATTTCTAAAGATCAAAACTGAGTAAATGAACATCAAACTAAAACATCGCAGTTGTTAGAGAAGAGTATATTCATTGATTTTTTTTCATATTTTATACATATGTTTCAAATACAAAACGAGAAAATAAAATAAAAAGTCAAGGATGCTGCGCCAGCTTACAAACAATTCTAGCCGGTAAACAATTTCACACGGATTTATTTTAGTCTGTATTTAGTTTATAAAAATAACCCGAGTTTTCATGGCAACAGGAATTTAGTTTGAATTGCAAAGAGATAAAATAGAACTCGCATATCAATCTCATTGGATAAGATAATAAGATCTCTGAAAGAACTTTTTCAGGGCCATACTCATGCTTCTTCTAATCTTTTTGAAAAAAAAACTATATTTCCTTTTATAATATGATTAAGGTTTCAATCAACTGTTATAGTTTTTGAAGCTATATATAAATATATCTAGATTATATAAGTGATTCTTTTAGTCATTATATATAATTAGGTTTTAACCATGTCATTGTCGTAATTTCCATCTTTTATGGTTTATCACATATAATGTCAGTGGCTAAATCATTTTACAACATTTTCTAATCTAATCACTTTTTTATTTGATTAATATAACTTAATCATTAAGCTACGACATGTATATCATTCTTAACATGCAATTGATTTTCTGATCTCTTGAAAATCAATAAATAAGAATTATATGTATAACATTATGACAATTTGAGTTTTACGGTACATCATCTATAGTTATCTATATAATATTGACAGGACATTTCTTGAAAACCGGAACTGCATGCGAGACGCATGTAAATACGGCTTCAATGCAACTAATTTAGAATTAGAATAAATTTATTTTAAAACTCTTGAACATCAAAATTAACGTTTTTAATCGTCAATCTAGTGACGAATGCGGATCAAAGTTTGGGTGCAATGGATATACATGTAATAAGATTAATTCAATATCAATACTTATATGGTTTGAGGACAATAAGTTATTGTCAAGCAGAATAAGAATACTAGGACAGTAACTTCACCGTATACCAGAAACAAAAAAATCTTATTTTAGTTATGTGCTTTCTGAATGTTCACAAGGCAACTGACCCTGCTTTTTGTTCATTTTTTTTTTTTTGAAAAAAAATGTTCTTTTTCTTTTTTTTTCATCAAGCATCATGGTGGATACGGTATATATTAGAATCAATATTTAGCTTCTACTAACTATTCTATTCAATTAGGTTTGTGTGATCATTAATTTTCTACGTGAGTTTAACTGGGTTCCTCTACAAATGTTTATATTTATTTTCGCGCTCGAATTATTTCATTTTTTTTTTCAAAAGATTATCAAAAATCGCATGAGAGTAATATTGTGTCAGTTTGCAGAGAGTGTCAAAAGGAATGAGATGAACAAAAACACATCAAGAAGGAAAGACATTCACTGCGAAAATACACACGTGCGTTAAAAATTAACCCAAGGAAAATTAACATACACAAAATGGTTGGCTCCAAACTATTTTTCCCTATCACATAAAAATGACTTAAGTTATTAAATTTAAGACATATAATTGTCACTCTTTTTCAATATCTTCAATCATCTTATTATCGTTCCCCTTTAAAGGCATCTTTTGATCAATAATTATAATTTTTTGATCAATAATTATAGAATTTTCCTACACGAAAAGTGATTTTGAAGATTCTATCACATGTCTACAAAAGTTATTTTTTGAAGATTTTAATACAAAATTAAATTGTTCTAGACAGTATATTGTGCAGCACAACATATCTATCACAACACAGTTCACATTGTGTTTATATCCATATTTGGAGCCATCACAAAAGTTGTGCACGTCATCGCAATTAATTGTCATAATTATGACGTCATCACAAAAACGTCATACTATGACGTCATACCGAGTCACGTGGGGTTAAATCATCTGCATGCTCTTCTCGCGAGCTCTTCCTCTGTAAACAATACACAAACAACGCACACTATGTGAAAAACTCTTTCAATCACACTCTCCCTCAAAAATTGTCCCTCAAAATAAAATTTGAACAACAAATCCAAAACGAAGATTTCCATTGAAGATTCTGGTTTTCCATTAGTTTTTGGAAAGCATTTGGGAAGGCGATAGGGTAGGGGTGGTCCTTTGGTGCATTTATGCGTTTATGAGCATTATAAAGTATAGGTTTCTTGGTTGAGTTGTAAAGAATTGTCAGGTTCTTTAGAAAACTTACCTTGGATATGAGTTGCAGACAGCATGTCGCTGGGTTGATTGAGGATTACAATTCTACGATTTCATTTAGCTCAACTAGATTTTCTATGTTATTTGTAACTAAGCTGGAAAAGACATCTAAGGCCAACGGAAGTTTTAGAATGGGACATCGGACTAAGCACAAGTAGAAATCTGAAAACGCCATTTTAGAAAGTGAGACAGTCCTGTGGTAAATGTTTAGACCTAGATCGCAGTGTTAGGAGCACTAAAATCTCAAAAGCATGAAATAACCAAGACATGACGAACGCACGAAAGATTGAATCCATCTCACACTCTTTCACTCCGAAAACAAAGTTTATTTAACGGCTCTGCATTTCGTATTCTAGACTAGAATGGATAACACGTTGAGGTGCAAAAAAATGAACTTCTATGACTACAAATATCTCAAACAGCATATTTGTTCAAACGTTTTTTTTTTTTTCGATTAATGGCATCTTCCATATTCACTCTCATTGGTCATGCATTTTATTTCATTATTTGCCTTTTATTCTCATATCATGTTAGCACTTTTTATATCTTAGATAGATAAATGCAAGTTGGTAAAGGATACTACGCGATGAGAGCGAGTTTTATTTTTTCGAAAGATACCATCATGTCGCCATTATGACGACATAATTTGCATGTTATATTATAAATTAACAAATTGACGCTTAACAAAAGTATTTGAATTTACAGGAATACATTTCAATCTGAAATCAATGGTGGGATAACGACCAATGTCGCCTATCTCGTAAAAAAAATCATTTTTATCATTTTCATTATACCAAATACTGTTTTTTTCATACACGGGACGAGGAATTCAAACATTATCTGGTTTACTCCTTATCAAGGACGATGTAAATTCCTTTCTCTAGCGCTTTATGTTTTCTAAGCCAGTACTAAGCAATAGGAAAATAGTGTAAAGGCTGAATGCAATTATAAATTATGATAAGCAATGCGTTCTTAACAAAGCCGCTGTAATATACATATGAATTTGTTCGCGCAAAAAAAAATAATAAATCCCTTTCCTGAACAGTTAAAAAAATAATATGAAAGTGCTCCAAAAGTATCATTTATAACAATATAATATAGCGCGGTTTGTGTATAAAGCCAATATATAATATTTGAACAAATATGCTGAATATTAAAAAACGTCGAAAGCTGGCAAAGACCTAAGCTCAAAAAAAAATAAAGTGCAACATATTTTAATAAAGTTGATTTGAATATATAAGTAGATTTTTTTTTTAATATCAATTATAATCGAACGTCATACTAAGTATGTACAACGTATCGGTCCCATGACGTAATTCAGTCTAACAAATTTAACATATTTAATCGATAAAGGTGTAGTTTTACATTATAAAAATATTGAAATGTGTTGCACTTTCCGATTCGCATGTCTTAAAATCGAACCCATTTCTGTCACACATCCACAAATGTCGTAAAAAATCCAAAAATAACATTCATACAAATAAAGTACAACATCTAAAGCATGGCAAAAGGGGGTGAGGCAAAAATGAAAAACTGGCTCTAAGGGGGTAGGTATAAAACGGGTAGGATAAAAGCACACTTAGATAGAATATCCGATTAACTTCGCTGTGTGTGGGACCGTTTCTGTGCTTGCACATTTTTGTATCTTATTCAACATATATTGGAAAAGTTAATAGATATACGCACGATTCCGAGTAAGCTTTGTTGCATTTTCTATTTAAAAGGAGATAAAAATACGAATTCAATCCTATGATATCAATTTGTCAATTTTATAAGTTTATACTTATATTGCAAGATGTAGTTCAAATCTAATAAACAAGAACTGAAGGCGGCGTATTTGATGCTTCACGTCGACTTTTTTATTAACACTAATAGTAAATACGTTAAGGTAATCGAATACTTTTTATGTTTCTTAAAAATGCATGAGTAATTCACATTTAGAATACGAGAAGATGGAACTATAAAAAGTCAGCGAAGTTAACCGCATATCATTCCGGGGTATGGAAGGACAAAATAGGGGCTAAACTAAGCACACCGATAAAGGGACGGGCCAAAACTCCCCATAGAATCCAGGGGTATACATGTGCACATGGATTCTAGTGAAATGTCCCTAGAATCCAGAGTGTACATTTCGCCC